>JBBJLS010020623.1:0-15164 GCA_037577275.1 Bryconaethiops microstoma
TAAATAAGATGTGATTCAGGTGATCAGTAATCAGTCCCTCATAAAGCAGAATGAGGTACTTGTGTAGGAATTTAACAAACACCGGCCTGGAATGGTTGTCATACTCGTAGAGATGCTGATTGAAATATCAGTTGCAGCGGTCTCTTATTTTTTTTTTTTTCCCAGAGCTGTACCTTTTGTAGTTGCACATTTCATATATATTAAGTACAATTAAATGTTTGCTGTTACAAATTGCGTTTGATAAATGGTAGATTATTCGACTACTAAGAAATTGCATCGGCTGTAATATCAACTAATCAAATTGTTTGGTTGAAACGAACAATGTTGAAACTTGAATGTACAAAATGTGCTCTTAAAAATTTTTTACTTCACTTTTGGTGCATCTTTAACCCCTGCACGCATGTTTCAAGAGGCAAGAATATTGAACATGGAGGAGAGAGATGTTACAAAAATCCTTGAATTCAAAATCCTTTGTCTCAGGAAAAAGTAGTGTGTAACATTCAGATTGTTGGACTGCTGCCCAGACGCTGAGTGGCAGTGCTGTGAATGTGAGTGGACGGGGCAAGGTGACCTGTGGGACTGAAGTAGGGCAAAGCTAAACCTGGACAATTAATGCACATGCACAGCAGGCTTCCTTTACTTCCAAGGCACTTCATTTACATACATTTTCTTTAGCACTGTGTGGTCATGCTTTTGTGTGTTATACCAATAAGTCAGTACAATCAGCGTTTGAGGATTTTAATTATTTCCACCATCGATTAAGATTAAAAAAAAAAAGGGAGGGTGGGGGGGGGAAGACAGCATCACAAATCGGGATGAAAAATGGCTTGGCCACAGATTGATTTTGGTTTGAATTTTTAAAACTGTTTCTAACTAGGAGTGCAAAATTCAACATAAACTCTTAGACCTGAGTCAACCAGGGATGCAAACTTATCACTTATTGCTATCACATCACTTATTCCAAAATTTGGGTGATAGATAGATCTGTTTTTTTAAATTGGACAGAACCACACCTTTGTCAAAAATTTTCATCATGAGAAAATTGTGAGAGTAATCACAGAATGGGTGGTGACGTCTGTGATCATTTATGTAACTTCACGGTATGTGGACTGAACTCTCATTATTTGGTTCCATTTTAGAATAAGAGCACTGGGGGAATGAGGGACTTGGTAAAACACGTTGAAGCAGACGTGGGATACATGACTAAACGAACAAACTAATCTTGACTATTCCATTAACTGTATCCTGATACTGAAGACTGTAAATCCGTATATTAAGGCTGATATTTTAAACATTTCTTCGCCAAGTGGCGTATCCTCCTGGGGTTTTGCATCTTTGTCACCTCATTTTCACACCCGAATAGTTTGGATTCCTGATGAACTGGTTGGAACTGACTAGTGAGGCAGGTCAAAAATCCTGAATCACTATGCTTGAATGTTGTTCACAAGTTTATTTAAGAAGTGAACATGGTCTAGACATATCCGAAAGTTGCATTAATTTATCCTTTACTAAAAAACAAACAAAAAAAACCCCAAACATGGCCAAAACACTGATAGTAGCTAACCTGTTCTGCTGCCTTGTTTAACTCCGTAGCCGTATTGAATGAATGTGTTTGCATAACAGGGTGTGTCGTGTGTGGTTTGTTACCGTCAGGCTGTAATACCTGTGAGAACAGATTTAATGTGTGATAGATGGACGTAAATATGTCAGGTACCATCATTAATCTGTGGCATTTAGAGTTTATTTTACAAACCTAACTTATTCTTACACCTAAACGCGGCCTTAGGCTTGAGCTGACTGAGGATGGTATTGGGAGGGTAGAGATTTAAGTGTCAGAAAACGTGCTGTTAACAGTTTTGAGATGCACAAAAGTAAATGTCCCAAACTGCATATTAAAATAATAGTATGTAAACAAAAAAGGTACACCGCCTTAAGAAGTGTGTTCAGTAGTTTAGTATGTGAAAGTATGTTTGCGTTTTCTTTTAATGTATAGTGCTTTGTCCTGTGTTCATTCTGATCACCAAGACATTAGGTAGTAGTGCAAAGCAAGACTTTAATGCATGCTGTGCAATGCAAGACAAAACCAGAGTATGAAATATGAATGTTGACTTTACTGACTAACACTGTTGTCCCATTACATTACATTAGTTACATTATCAAGACCTGCTTAAAGAAAGGAAGCTTTTATGATGTTATCAACAAGCATAAACGTCTGTAAAAGTGTGTTTTTTAGGAAATGATAATAGACAAGGTCAGATTAGGAGAATGTCCAGTGTGGGAAGGAGAGATTCCGCAGGTCTTTCCTTCCAGCCGCTGTCAGACTTTACAGCCGACTCATCGCAATAGACCACACACACACACAAGCAAACGCACACGTCCACACACCAAGGACTAATAAGTGAATAGTTGCTCTGGTGCAACATGACAAAAAAAAATATTAGAGACCACTGCAAAAATGATCAGTTTCTCAGGTTTTATCTTTTATAGGTGCAAGTCTAGAACTGAACAGTTTTGCCTTAGTTTTTAAGAACTGCTGTCAATATTTATCCTCATTTACAAATAAAAATATTGTTCTTTAAATCATCATTTTAAAGGAAATGACAAGAGGTCACATTGCAAGAGGAAAGTGTCGATTACAGCAGTGTTTTTATACTTTTCCTCATTAAATAAGATGTGATTCAGGTGATCAGTAATCAGTCCCTCATAAAGCAGAATGAGGTGCTTGTGTAGGAATTTAACAGACACTGGCATGGAATAGTTTCACACTCATAGAGGCGCTGAATTAAAAATAAACTGCAGTGGTGTCTTATTTTTTTCCAGAGCTGTATTTAGTTGCTCAGTCTATTAAATGTAGGGTTTGGCAAAAACAACCAAATTTACACACTTTTCCACTCTATATGCAGTGAATCAGCCAAGACATGCCTGGAGCCCACAGTGTGATTATATAGTTTAGCCCCTTAATGAAGAGCAAAGTCTTTTTGCCAGAAATGTTCCTTTAATCTATCTTGAAGACAAAATTGCAAGTATAAAACAAAGGAGCTGGCAGGTATGATTGAATTTAAAGTTGAGTTCATTACAGATCCCTCTTAAAGTCGTGTATTTATTTTTCACTTTTCCTTTCCTGTCTTCAGGCTGAAAGCATGGATGGAGAACGTGAGAGACTGAATCAGAGGATCTCAGAACTGACAGAGCAGCTGTCATCTGCCAAGACAACCATTCACAGCCTGGAGACAATTAATGTAGGAGCTTGCAAACAGGACAAAAAGAAAATCTGAAAGTGGAATGGATGAATATAGGAGAGCACTATGGACTGACCTAAGAATGTCTTCTGTTGCTTATTTTTTCTAACTTTCTCTTTTTGTGTGTTTTCCCATGATTTCTTTTAAATGATGACTTTCTGTAATTTGATCTGACGTTCTTTCAGTCATTTCTTGTCTTGTTTTAAGAGTGCCGTCTGCGAAGTTCTGATCAAATAACTGTTCTCTCGTCTTTCTCCTAGGTGACGTCAATGCTACAGGAAGCCCTCGTGAAGCATTTCAAGTCAGATGATCCCATCAAACCACTCAAACCTCCAGCTGTGCCTCCTCCTCAGTTCATGGATGGCCATCATTTTGAGAAAGGCTCTATGACAGAGGATGAGCAATCCCTGGGCCCTCTCCCAGAGGAGGAGGAATCCGACTGGTCAGAAATGGGGGATGAGGCACAGCGGTTCTTGAGAGGTTCTGAGGGAGGTCACCATGCTGGCACAGCCTTTTTGCCATGGCGAATGGGGCCCGGTCGAGTGGTGAGGGCGGATCAGTATGAAAGGGGAGATGGGGATACTGAGAGCGAATCTGGGGGTGAGGAGGTGGTCACAGGCTGCGGCCTACAAATACCCCACCTCCAGTTCACTATTCACCCCGAGACCCTACCGGTTCCACTGACAGATGCCAGTTTGTCCCGTTTCAAACAGAATCTGGGAGGCCCTGCTGGAGAAAGCCGACACTTTCCTGCCGGGCGACATCTGGGCTCTCCCGTTCGCATCCTCTCCGCTAGCCTGGAGGGAATAAACTCCACAGGCCTGCACGAGCATCACGAGCATCACGGCCAGCTGAAGTGCACCGAAGCCATGATGGACCTCCACCGTCCACAAATGGGAGTCGCTGAAGATTCGGATGAAGAGGAGCTTGTTCGTAACTGGAAGAGAGCAAAGAGTCAGGATGTTAAGGATGGTGGGAAAGGGAGAGGGAAGGGGGGCTCGGAGCCTGTGGCTGGTCTGGCCAGTTTAGAGTCAGCACAGAAGATGCTCAACCACTTCATTCAGGGCGGAGAGAGGACGCAACTATAAAAACGTTGATAAAACGTTTTCAAAGCTTTAACCTCGCACTTGCCTCGTTAAAGCGGATGACTAGTAATGTCTCTGAACGTTACAATGATTTGGATGTCAGCAGTCAGTACGGGAAGGCTGCTAAATGTAATCCAGAAATCTCATCTTAACCTCTAAGGATTACACCAAACGATAGTGTGTAAATATATATGTAAACATATATTATACATATTTATATAATGTAAGTTGCTAGTTATATTTTAGGCTGTTAATTAATGATGTACCTCCGTCCCCTCTGGCACCTGCTCAGAGTACTCCATAGCTCAGCTTTTTAGTTTGAGTATTAAAAATTCATAATCACAGATGCATTGACTGTCCAAAAGTATTTAGACACATCCTCGTATTAGCGAATTTTGCTGCTGTAAGGTTTCAATTAAATAGACTGGCATAATGCCCCTCCAGCACTGAGCTGGGTTACAGTGGTGCACCATTCCATGCAATGGCCAGATTATGGCAAAATCTGTTAGTGATCATATTTAATCGCCTGGATGAGATGACGTAAACAAAGGGCAAAAACTTTACTCTCCATGATACTAAAACCTCTTTCACATATGCATGTGAGTTTAACCATAAATCAAATAAAAACGGTTAAATGTAAGCATAGCTCTCAGCAGAAGTCCCAGTAAGATTAACGTTACTGTTTACCTGCACCAGATGTGGTACAATTTCTGCGAAACTGCCAGGAAAGTTCTATGCGTAGACAGAAGTTGATACGTGACTGGAAAAGTTGAGCCGTGCATTTACTTCTGTTGGTTTTACAGTTGAGATTTTCCATGATCGAAAAAGCGTGTTTTGTATCATTCTATTGGCAGATCTAGTCCATGTTTTACAAACAAGTTAATGCTCAACCACTTCATTTAGGGTGGAGAGAGGACGCACCTATGAAAACGTTCATAAATCGCTAACAAGGCTTTAACCTAGTGTGTTGCTTTCCTTGCTCTGCTGTAATTAAAAAGCAGTGATGTATCACACATAATAGTGATGAGAGAGGTTGCTCAACTGTTAGTCTGCCTTGGCAGTTGATTGGACGAAGGCCTGCTGGTGTCAAAATACAAAACAGCTCTGCCAGACTTCGCTCTCGCTATAACACCCCTTACTGACACGCTCAGTGCTTGTGTAGCTCAAAGCATGGGTGTTTGTCCTTGTGTGAAGTAAGTTCCTGGTCTAAAATGGCCTTGTCTGAGCGCTTAGTAGGACCACCAATCAGAACAATCAGCTCATTTACATATTTCCCCCCAAAAGGCTCAGGGACCAAAAGACCTGCTTAATTCTAAGTTGGAAAATGGTGATGTAAAAGTTAATGTGGGTGGGAAGCACCTCCAAGTGGACAGTTGAATTTGGTGAGGGTGTGTTGGTTTATGGCCCATCCGGTGAGTCTGGATAGAGAAGATCCAGACTCACCAGATAGGCCATATTATTAGTTGATTATTAATGATGCTTTAACCTGATAATGGATAATATCCTAAAGTGTTTTCCGGATCATTTGATGGAGTGTTGTGGAAAGTCTGATGAAGGCTGCGGTTTAATGAACTAGACCGAAAATGCCCCACTGGTGGTCTAGTGGTTGGGGAGTAGCCCCTGTAATCAGAAGGTTGTGGGTATGAATGAATCCCAGGACTGCTAGCGTTATCACTGAGGTTCCCTTGAGTAAGGTACCGTCCCGACACACTGCTCCCCGGCGCCCCTCATTGGCGGCAGCCCCCCGGCTTCACTTGGTGAAGGGGTTAAATGCAGAGGAAGAATTTCACACTGTTCACAATGTGGTGTGTTCACGCATAACTATAAGGGGACACTTTGCCTTAATTTACTTTTCAGTCAAAAACGTAGTAAATGGCAAACAATAGGTATGCGTCCTCTGTATTAACTGACCAACAATGAAACAAACCTGGTATAATCTACCCTCTAAGAATTACACCGAACCATGACATGACATATACTGATATACTGATATATATATTGATATAGATATGTACAGATGCAGACCTGCGATTCTGGGCTATTAACTAATGAGGCAGCTCTGCGCGCTGTGACTGCTCCTCAAAGCTCGTGCCGTTCGATTCGACTTTCGAGTCTGAGTTGTACTGAATTTCAAATGAGGCCTCTCAATTCATAATCAAAGATCTGTCCAAGGGTCTCCCATAGCCCACTGAGGGAGCCTCTTTGATGTCCTCCAGAGGCAACATCAAACAAAAGTGTGGCACTTTGATTCTGCTAGTGTGTCAGACGTGAATGCCCTCTGAAAGCCCTTTCTGCGAGTATGCACACATGCTCACCGAGAAGAAATGTTAAAGAGCTTGGCATGAGTCTCACCCACTCTTCTGTTTTTGTCCTTTTTTTGATTCCGAGACGAGAAGCTGATCAGACATCAAAGCAGCAGGACTTTAACACACTTGGCTGCAGTTTCAGCCACTGTTTAGAGCTTCGCAAGCGGTTCGACTTACGGATGGTGGTGTGGATTATGAATCCACGGCAAACGGCTGGAAGCTTTTAGAACTTTCATTCATTTCTGTAGTGAGAGGTTCTGATCCCAGGAGTATTTTGACTTCCAGGTACCAAAAAATTAAGGCTGAATACTGATTATTAATGCTTAAGCATTGATCTTCGTCCTCACTCTTAAAAATCAAGATGCCAAAAGTGTTCTTTGCTTGATGTCTGAAAAATCCCCTTTGGGATCCCTATAGAAGCTTTCACTGGTCGGTTCTTTAGAGTACCATCTTTGTAAGTGAACTGTGTTAAAGAACCTCCACATAAACTAAAGATTCTATGAAGAAGCATTAAATTGGTATAGAACCTTTACATTATTCTCTTAATAAAGATGTTCTTCGAAGATCCAGAAAAGTCAGTGGTTCTGTATAGAATCGTAGAACGTCGCATAGAACCATCTGAATGTTTAAATGGTTCTTCTCTATGATGGATAGCCATAAATCTTTTACCGAAAATGGTTCTATATGGCATCATAAAGGGTTCCACTATTGTTACAAGTCAAATAACCCTTTTTAGTACTATTACTAGTACATAGTGTATGTGAAAGTTCTTAGAACCTTTAAATGGTTCTTCGCATTCACAGACCTCTTCTTTTGGCGTGGGAAATAATGATAAGTTTGATAACATTGACCATATAACACTAAATGCATTCATTTCCACATTCAGCTTGAAAAAGTACTTCTTCGAGGGTTCTTTAGTAAAGGCTGGGATTATACTTAGAATCATAAAACTGTTTGAATGCTTAAATGTCTCTTCTCTAAGATGGAGAGCCTATAATTTATGATTATTTAAAGAACCTTTTAAAATGAGGTTTTACATAGCACCTGTGAAAGTGACCATTCTGCCACACGTGAACATCACAAAATTCCTCCTCCGTATTTAACCCATTCACCAAGTGAAGCAGTGGGCAGCCAGGAAGTCCGGGAGCAGTGTGTGGGGACGGTACCTCGCTCAAGGGAACCTCAGTGTTGCCACTGGCAGTCCTGGGATTTGAACCCACAACCTTCTGATTGACGGGTCTACTCCTTAACCACTAAGCCACCAGCTGCAAGGGTTCCATCGTTCCACAGGTTCAAGGAACTGTTTTTCTGTAATATATAAAACTGAGTTTCCGAGAGACTCTTAGAACCGTCGTAGAACGTTAAAGTTTCCTTTTGTTAATGCCGATTTTGAGAAATGTTTTGATAAATCAATGCTGAAGGCAGAGATTGATAGCATGTAGATGACGTAACAGAACTGAGGTGTCCATGGCTCAAAAGAACGCTCTGTTCGGTTATAAGTTACTACATTTCTTATTCATTTATTCAGTCATTATAGATTTTCATTATATTCTTTCTTTGTGTTTCAGTGTTTAGTGAATATAAGTAGCTCATCTTAAAAAAGTAGTTCTTTACTTTTCATTTGTCCGGCATTACTGAACAGCTCATACTCAAGCTGTTCAAGCGCTTTCAGAGCTGTAGTTTCGAAATATAAATGATTATAAATGAAATCATTTTGCTCATCTTGCTTCATATTAGATACTGTGTTCGCAATAGTATAATGTATAATCGAATTAGTGAATATTTGGATTATGTATAGTATAAGTACACACACACACACAGACACACACACACACACACACATACAGCTTAAATATGAATGATGTTAAATGAATTACTACATAGACATGGATTTGTGTCCCTATGTGTATAGATTTTGACTCCAGACTCAGTGGAAAACACTCTGAAATGTCTTTATTGAGTGAATCCCAAGAGGAACAACAGCAAGCTTAATGCACTCGATTTAATTTATTTATTTTCCAGGGCTGCAAAGGGAGTTTTTGTTCTGTCTTGTCTTACAATAAACGCAGTAAATACAACTAGAGCAGAAAGTGTGATTGTGTCTCATTTTGTGAATTCTGGCAGTAAGAAGGTGTTCTGACATCTCATTCTGGAAACAGATGTTTAATGAGCCGACAGTTTCCATCCATTATCTACCGCTTTGTCCCGCACTCGGGGTCGGGGGTGGGGTGGTGGTGCTGGAGCCTGTCCCAGCTGCTATGGGCGAAGGCGGGGTACACCCTGGACAGCCGGGGGCAGTTCAGTGTGCTCAGTCCACCTCTCCCCAAAGCACGCATGTTTTTGGTGGTGGGAGGAAACTGGAGCTCCCGGGGGAAACCCACACGGTCACGGGGAGAACATGCAAACTCCACACAGGAAGACCCTGCGCCCAACCCAGGAGTCGAACCCAGCACCTTCTCGCTAACCCCTGTGCCGCCCCCGACAGGTTCCTGCTCCTGTTAATTACAGAGCCGTAGTTAATTGGCTCAGTCGAGCTCTGTGGATGGACTGATAGTAGAATGTCTTCTTTCGTTAGTGGGGATTTCTGAGCATTAGAGGACCATAAGGGAAAGGCCCCCATTAAGAATGATGAAAAATTATATCTAAATCATTATTATTAGAGTATTATAGTATAGTGTGGGTATTATCATTGTTGTAATGATGACAATAATAATAATAATAACAATAATTACAATAGCAAACATTGCTAATTAATACGAATTATTTACACAAATGATTAATAAACATGACAAAGCAAATCAGGCTGTAACTCAACCGAGCTTAAAACTCACAAAATCATCTAATTTCCTAATTAATTACCTAATCTAGTTACCTAATTATACAGCTCCGGAAAAAAAGAGACCACTGCAAGAATCCTCAGTTTCTCAGGTTTTATCTTTTATAGCTGCAAGTATTGAACTGAACAGCTTTGCCTCAGTTTTGAAGAACTGCTGACAATATTTTATATTATACTGTTACACTGTAGTTCTATAAGTTTTGCTGCTTCTACTTTCTTCTCGTTCTGTCCTCTTTGCTGCTGTAAAAATGCAAATTCCCCACCTGTGGGACTAATAAAAGGTTATCTTATCTTATTTTATCTGCTGTTGACGTATTCCTGCATTTCGTGTTGTCAAGCTCAGCCATACAACTCAAAACTCAACCAAATCACATTACATTCATTTGACAGACGTTTTTATCCAAAGTGACTCACAATCTGAGGAAACACTCAAGTTTCAGGACAGGGAATTCTGGGACACTCCGGGACCGTCTGGAGGGTCGGTCTCGGGCCGGGCCAGGGGACCTCCTTCACTTAGGCCAACTGCGGTCCATTCTCCAGTGGGAGGGGGGGTTCTATCTATGGGCCTTCCTCTAATCCTCCTACAGGGCCAACTGGGTGACCAGCCAGGTCACTGCGGCGGGCTCGGGCCTGCCCTGCTGGGGGATGGCCCCGGGGGGCTTGGATCTCTCTGGTGGACCGGACCTGCGCCATGTGAGTGGTCGCAGAGGGTCTTTGTACGGGGGGCAGGACCATCCTCTTGGTTCTCTGTGGGCTCCCTTTTGGGGTTGGGCGTGTGGCTGTGTCTGGGACATGTGGTCCGTTTCAGCCCTTAAAGTGAACTCAGTTCGATTAGTCAGCATTTTTTGCGTATATGTGAACACGCCAAACGAACTCAGACCCCTCTGAAACGAACTGAACTGAGACCACCTTGGGAGTTGGTCTCAGTTCGGTTCGCTTTGAGTCCGCGGCTCGGTTCGGTTAAACTCGCGCGTTATGAACACAAAGCGCTCTGAGTTCGCCTCGACAGTTTTCGCCCTCTAGGCTTACCATAGATCACGTGGGAAACTTTATATGTTTATGTGGGAAACACAACAGAAAATAAAGAAATAAACTAAAAAATAGGAATAAACTATCATAAAAATATAAACCCAATAAATAAATGGACTCTTGTCAAGATCAAGTTTCTCTACCAAGCTGCTCAGACTCAAAGCATTCTTGCTCTCCATCAGCTGAAGAACGACAGTAGCAGAGATCTTTGTGGAAAATGTAGAAGTTTGGTAGAGCTTTTAACCATCTACTCTTATGTGGGAAAAAAATTCCCAAGAATGGGGAATGTGAAGAAACAGCGGCGGCAGGTTCGATGAGGTACTAAAGTGTGAACAGAAAAAGAACTGCGACCCATCTGAGCTGAAGTGGAGCAGAAAGAGAACCGAGTCCTCTTTCAAATGAACTTACAGTGTGAACATAAAAAGAACTGAGTTCCCTTTCTGTTGGTCCACATTTTGGACCCCTACTAGAGGACTGAGTTCGGTTCCTTTAAAGAGGACTATATGTGAAAACACCCTGAGTCCTGGTCAACTCTTTGGGCTCAAGCTCTCCTGACAAAAGGACTAACGGGATGTGACAAAAAGCTTTTATGATTGCGCATTCCATCTCTAATGTAAAAAATGTAAAGCATTCATTTGTCACAAGTGAACACATCACAGCACAGCACACAGTGTGAACAGCACAAAATTGGTCTCTGCATTTAACCCATTCACCCAAGTGAAGCAGAAGGAGCCAGGAACGCAGCTCCCAGGGAGCAGTGTGTGGGGACGATTCCTCACTCAAGGGTACCATAGTGGTGTCATTGGCAGTCCAGGGATACAAACCCACAACGTTCTGATCCAAGGGGCACCTCCCTACCCACCAGGCTACAAGCTGCCCCCTCTAAGACTTGGTATCATTGTACTGAAGTCAAAAATCTGGCATCATGGCATTACCTACACACATCCTAAATTATAGTCCAGGCCAGGTCAGTTAAATCTACAGGAAAACTACAGGAAGGCCAGGACAGTTAAATCTACAGGAAAACTACAGGAAGGCCAGGTCAGTTAAATCTACAGATAAGGCCAAGGTATCTGGTGTGCCTGGGTGTAGATTACCTAAGTGTACTTCAGAAAGAGTACTTCTATGGACAGCTGAGAGAAACACAGAGACTGAAGCAATGTTCTAGGGTTCAAATAGGCACACCCCCTGAGCTATTCTGGTCATTAAAGACATGTGTGAAGTGTACGGTTGTGTGTTGCTAGCTGGGTTCCTGAAGGACCCTCCCAAAGCACGACTCATCCCATATATAAATAGAACATGACTGGCATGAGCAGCATGCTACTTCAAAAAATCAATTAAAGCCTGCCAGTTCTGCTAGGCCCCGTAACCATAGAGACAAGAGTACTGCCACAGAAAGAGGCTTAGAGTGGTGTATGTGGTGTTGGTGGCAGTGGGGCTGATATTGCGTGAATTAAGGTGGTGTGGTTGCATATGTGAGAAAACACCAATGGAGCCACCTGACTATAGGTCAGTGGTAACCTGCTCTACATTTCTCTGCAATTGTAACTGATTACACCAAGAGTGTAATCAGACTGATTCCCATCACATATTGTCATATGGATATATCATTCCAGCTTGCTTTAAAAAAAAATTAACCAGAGCAAAACGGACACGGATCCTAAAAGAAATGTGAGTATAATCCATAGTATACAGACAACTGATTTCTGAGAATATGGTTGTGTGGCTCTAGTTATTATGAGATATGGGTTTTTTCTGTACCCAAATTTCTCTTCAAGTTAGTCATGTCCCATTCCCACTCACTAGCTAGGTCTCCCAAATCCCACAATGCTACCAAGATGGAAGAGTGAAGGCTAGCATGAGCTTCCTCTGAGACACATAAAGCAAACCCACATGCTTGGAGGAGAATGGTACCATCACATTAGCTATCTTTTTTTTTTATCATAAATTACAACAAAACTGACCTTACTTCTAGTGAATGCATAAAACGTTGTATCTGTAAACAATTCTTTACAATAAGTAATTTGTCCATCACAGCAAATGTACATATTGTTTATCTGATAAATGTATCAGATTTGTAAAAAAAATTGTATTCTTTAATTAGTATTTCTATAGTGTTTATAAGCCTGAAGTCTGGCTGGAAGGTGAGGACAAGAATTTCATTGTACAGTTTAACCCTGTGCATATAACAATATGACATATTACAAACTTAAATGATTGTCTCCAGTATGGAAATAAGCTTTAACATAATGCTAAATTGACAGAGGGAGACAGGCTAAAAGAGCCAGGCTGTTGCTCCTATACTGCAGTGATAATGTCATGTCACTCACACGCCACAGTTGGTTTAATCAAGTCATTAGTTACTGCAGCTTACAGAGAGCTAGGATCTCATTAACCCATATTCTGAAAGGTCAGCACTCCTGTGAGGGGTTCACAGTCACACACAGACACACACGGTTACAGCTAAACCAAAAACCATTCACCATGTTCAAATGATAATGAGGAGGAGAGAGGCGGGGTGAGGAGGAGAGAGGCGCCGCAAGGTGGAGGGTGGGGGAGGGGCCAGCTCATCTGATCACCCTGGTTTGCAGAGGTGCTCACTCATGGTCATTTCAATGGGGGTAAAGGCAGATGTCGTGCGTGCCATAACACTAACAGCAGCACAGTTATCCAAATAACAAAGAAGTACAACAATCGAGTTAATGTGTGTATTCACACACACACACACACACACACACACACACACACACACACACACACACACACACCTGATGCTCTCTACCCTTACACATGCGACAGTAGCCTGCTAACTGGGCCGTTGATGTTCAGACACATTATAAGGTTAAAAAGCTCAGTAACCATATACAGCAAAGGAACAAAATTATACAGCATTAAGTTGATTTACTTGTCCGAGGTTTGTAACTGAGCCATGCAGAGTTGGTACTGATCCAGACTTAATTTTCAGCCGTTCAGCAAGACCAGCTCTGTATTGGGCCAAGATGAGGAAACAGTCGCAGGCGAAATGTTTGGCACAGGCATACGAAACTTTAGGAAATCGTGTCGGCGCATTTTCAGAAAAAATAAAATGAACCCACTGGTTCTTCAGAGGCTCGCACGAAGGAACTAAAAATACGTTTGTGCTCATTTGTACATCTAAGCACCGAGCAACTGCCATGCTGTCTCTAGAGGAAAAAGTGGTCTCTCACACGATTGCACTAACAGTCGGTGGAGCTAATTTTTTAGGGGAGGGGGCGAAATTCTCTGTGCGGGCAAAGCATCGGGCCGTCTGAGCCGTTGTTCTCTCAACAGCGGAGCAGGATGATCAAAGCACTCTTAACACCTATCGCCATTTCTAGCCACTGCAGGACCATAGGCAGGCTAGGGGACCTGGTATTAATGTTAAAAAGATCTCATAAAGTGAAATTTTCATGTCATGGGACCTTTAAATCCTGAACAAGAGAACTAGAAATTGCAGGTATTTCTGGTGCATTGAGAAGTTTCTTGAAAAGCCAATGAATGCTGCCATGACACCCCAAATTCCACTAGAATCTCAGCTGTACATACTGGAAATGTAGCAAAATGTAAATATAGTTTTAATAGAGTTTTTAAAATAGGGATTCTCAGTTGTCTTATTTTATTCTTCTGTTGCACTTAGCATGCTAATGACAAAAGAAATTCCCTTCTTTTCTTATCTCTTATCTTCTTAATGCAGAAATATAGAAATCTTCTCCATACTATTACTGTGATTATGTGAGTTTTTTTCGTCTGAGTATTTTTTTTGTCATACTAGTGTTAACAGTGTCCCTACAGCATGGGTGCTGGAACCATTATAGCAGGGGAGGGTAGAACCCCCCCCCCCCCCCCCCTACTTTCTTAAAATGACTAGTTTCGACCTACAATATGCTACTAACGTGTTTCTAAATTCTGTGGTATGACACGGATGTGATAGATGTGATGTAGGAGTACTAGGCGTAAGGCAGTGTGACCACTCACTTAAAATGAGCTAATGTTTGTTATTCAGACCAAACATTACTGTGAAATTTGACAGTTTAGCATCTGTAACCAGCTAGACTAGCACTTATTA
Source organism: Bryconaethiops microstoma (assembly GCA_037577275.1). Classification (NCBI taxonomy): domain Eukaryota; kingdom Metazoa; phylum Chordata; class Actinopteri; order Characiformes; family Alestidae; genus Bryconaethiops; species Bryconaethiops microstoma. Next base: position 14,580 of record JBBJLS010020623.1, read on the forward strand.
CCAGACATCTAAAAAATAATTTGCTTTCTTTTTAAAATATGATTTAAAATATTACAGGCATACTGTGTATGACAGCGCTGCTTTATGTTAACCAACTGGGACCAGCTTCTTCCTTTGACTTTTGTCACTTGGCAATTGCACAAATACTAAAATGTGACTGTTTAAGCACTATAACAAAGACACGTAGATGTAGTTTGGTGTAACTTGGAAGTAGTGGAAGTCATTTAACACTGCTACAGTTTAGCCAGAAAACAGCATGACCCTCAGTGAGAAAGGTCCCATGCCCATGACCATACTAGGACACCAAGGTCTGACTTCAGAACTGCCCATAGACTTACTTCAAATTATGTGTAGCTGTCTACAAGATGCTGCACTACTCAGAGCAACAATGATTTTATTGATGTACTGGCATGTAGACACGTAGTATTTGCAGATATTTATTTGCTAATAAATGATATACACTGCCCTCCATAATTATTGGCACCCCTGGTTAAGATGTGTTCTTTATCTTCTAATAAATTCAGTTTTGTTCTAAATAATATAGGACCACAATGAAAAAAAGAGGAAAATCCAACCTTTAATTCA
>JBBJLS010020634.1:0-15164 GCA_037577275.1 Bryconaethiops microstoma
CACTAATAAATATATATATATGATACATGATACTCCTTCAGGGTGTTCAAAGCATAGTGTCATGAACCAACCTGGAGCTATTTGGGAGGAAAACCACTCCGTCACTATAGCAGGCCTGTCATAGCCACATGGTATCTGGAACCTCACTATCAGCCCTTAATGGGGTATATCTGATGTTTGTAAGCTAATTTGAGGTTGATCTTCCCCTTTGGGACTTTGCATTGTTTTCATGGGGATCATTTGTCACATGCTTCTGGAGAGGAACTAATGTGCAGGCAATAGCAAGCCATTTACTAAGTTACAAAGACTGAGCAAAGCAGCAGAGATATCTATAATTTCTTCATAAGATGTTTGACAGAGACTTTGAGTATTGAGGGCTGCTTATAACATGTTCAAAGTGCTCATGCAAAATCCTGAAATTTTTTCCTGTTGAACTGCTGTGCCTTGTCAGTAAGAGATTAGTGTGGAGCCCTGTGGAGCGCAAAATGGTGTTTGAGCATTGTAATCACTATGGGTCTTGTGAGGCTGGGTAAGTGGTCATCTAGAGAATATACCCTGACATATCAGCTGCCAATACAAATGGTTTGTGGACACCAAATTACTGAAACTGCACCCGGTTTATCACAGTGTTGTTCAGTTGCACTGTGTTATTCCTGGTTAATCTGCTCTGGAGAAGTTAAGAGTACTAATCCAATCTCTATAGGCTGAGAGAAACATGGGAAGATAGTTAATCATGCTCAGAAGCAGCTACAAGACCTAGACATCCTGATGTGGCAGCCCAAAGCATATGGCCTCTTTCTTGGCAAGCTCACTCTTGATAGTAAGCAGATGGCCCATGTAGAGAACTTTAGAGACCTTGAAAGAACATTTAGCAGGATTCAACTTTCTGTATCAATTATTTGAGGCAATAGTTATGTTTGTACATAGTTGTCCATATACAGCTCTGGAAAAAGAGAAGAGACCATTGCAATTCATTTTTAAATCAGCATCTCTATGAGTATGACAACCATTCCATGCCAGTGTCTGCTAAATTCCTACGCAGGCACCAGAAAAAGTATAAAAACACTGCTGTAATCGACACTCTCCTCTCGCAAAGTGACCAGTTGGATGGCAAAACACTACTAGAAGTGCGTCAAAGGTAATTATTGCCATTTTGTTTAAGAGTGAACAAGAGATTTGTTTTCTTTTAATTATTTAAGTTCTGTATACACTGCATCATTTCTCTTATTTTGATGTTTTGTCATTTCCTTTAAAATTATGCTTTAAAAAAATTATGCTTCCTGCCACATTAAATGTGTTTTGAAATATCAGTCACAGCAGTTATCAATCTGAAATCATAATCAATTTATTTATACAATTAAATACATAAGTTACAAATAAGATCGAGAATAATTATTTTTCAAGAACAGCTCAGTAATCATTCAAGCCAGTAATAAGCGTAGGATTTCTTGTTGCTCCTCCTCTGAACATGTTCAGCCTGTAGATACAGAAAATGCTACAGTGTCTCACTGAGTTCCCCATCATTCATTTTAAGCACTCATTCATTTTTGGAATGATCACTGGCAGCTGAAACTTCTCATGGTTTTCCTGACACAACTAGGTGATAAACCATGGGGGTGCGGTTATAAATTGTATACAAACTCTTTTGAAAACTCTAATAATATCTGAAATGGTGATAGTTGATAAATCTCCTTCAGTTAAAGTAAAACTTAAAACATTGACATGAAATCAAACACACTCCACACATCTAACTACATTTGACCAACTTACCAACTTACAACTTTTATCATTAGCTCTACTGGGCAATAAACCATGGGAGTGGGGGATAATAGGTAATAAAACAAACTTGTGGAGGGGTCATACATTTCACACAAACACATTTGATAACTCCTAATAATCTGTGATAGTCTATACATTTTAATTTCCAACTAGTCTAACAGCACAAATCGAAAATAATAATCATGAAATATTTCTCCTTTAGTTAAAGTAAAATTTAACACAGACACAAAATCAAACACACTCCACATGTCTAATTACATTTTATGATGTTATTACTCCTCTCATCTACAGAAAGACACTCGGGATAGCATGACCAATGCAGAGTAATTATTTCAGTATTTGTTAGAAGTCTTAAGTTACAAAAAGTGCTTTAATCTTATTAAATAATTAATAAATATTAATCTCATTTTAAAATAAAAATCATTCTTTTCAGTTTCCAAACATGGGAAGCAACTAAGGCATCAATTACTTCAGCTCTGGATTCATGTAACCAGTGGGGGGGCTTGACAGTGATTGGATGTCGCCAAATGGACCTGGTGGTGCTAGTCAGATGCCTCTTGATATGCAACCATTTCATTCCTACATGTGACATACATGAATATTAACACTACCACACATATGTGATGCACAGTACTGTTGTTTGCACCACCACTCACACTTCATATGTATTGCTTGTGATTGTAAAATCTGTTCATATTTTTATTGTCTACTGTATATTATGTATTGTACATTGTATGCTGTATTTTGTCAACTCTGTATGTTGTATTGCATTGTCTGTTAGTGATATGTGTACATATATTGACAGTAGTACTAGAGACACCAAGGGCTGTAACCAAATTCCTTGTGCGTGTTAACAATATGATTGATTCTAATTCTGAGTCAGTTGTACTTTCACTACTTGAACATTTTCCATGAAAAAGTATTCTTGATAGAATAGGATGCTCTGGAGTAACTTCACATCAGTCATCATGTCCAATGCCAAGCACTGGGTAGAGGATTATAAAACCCCAGCTTTTCTCAGAAAGGTGGAGGCTATAATTACAGCAAAGGGGGAACAAATTTCCTATTATTGCCCTTGATTTCAGAAAAAACGAGCAGGTCTGTAAAAACTTTTGGACCTATGCTTACATGTTAAGAGGATCATCAATGAGAAAAAAACAATTAATTCTATTTTGCTTTTCGTGAACCCTCATGTTTTGCTTTTTCAACATATTATTTTAGCTGTCTAAAACCTCCAAAAATGTTCTTCAACTGCTCCCTATGTACGACAGATGGACAAACATTATGGTATGGAGGAGACTGTCTAAATCAGGGCTTCCAAAATGTGCTGGACACCTAGAGGGCTGCCGTCCAGCACATTTTTCTAAATGATTCGAAAGTGAATGCTGGTGGACTATAGAGATTGTCCTTTCTCCCAGACTATATACTGTACATCCTGACAAGTAGCCTAAGCTTCAAAATACTATATAATAATATAACATGAACATACTGGATCTAATATGAAAAAAACCCCCACATATATATACACACACACTCACACACACATAACTCTCTCTCTCTCTCTCTATATATATATATAATGTATATACACAGGTAATCCAAAATCCAGAATACCACACATGCAAAAAAAAAAAAAACTCATTATATCTAGCGCAGCTCTCTTTGTGTGCTCGGGAACAAACAAATGTTTTAAAGCAGTAGTGATTACATCTCCAAAGGCATTAGCACCATTGTTATAACAGAGCATTAATCTCAACCCTTAATGAGTTCCTAGGCATGTTTACGCCCCACGAGCTTATGAAATCAGAGAGAGGTTGCCACATAAATGCAAAAAGGAGGCTGACTGCACTCGGTGAGAAAAAAAGGCACTTTTATGGCAGCTGCTAGATTGCATTTGCCCGGAATCAGGTGTAGTGGTACAGTAAATGGGGACTGCCTGAGTGTATAATGCACAGTTAGCCTCGGTGGCATAAATCTGAGTCATAGGGCCTATTGCCATAGCTTGACATTCCACGGTGACAAAAAGGAAATATAAAGAGTGTGCTTAGGCAAAGACAAATGCGGCTGCTTCAGTGCTGCTTGTGGTTCCTTGAGCATCCAAACAAACAAACAAAATCACTGTCAAGTAAGCATCATGTGAATGCATGCTAACAAAAGTGGCACAAAATCATGTGCAATCAGGATGTTTTAGAACCAAATGATTTGTAAATGTATCGCTCCATGCGGTTCTTTCTAGTCAAGGTAACACAGATACAAGCCTAGACCACACAATACCAAGCAGAGCGGGTCGCGCAATCCCAGGATCCAGTCGTCAGGTCAGCTCCAGTCGTGAGGTCCCATCTGGGGTCCCAAGTTATGTGGTGGAAAATCAGCAAACTGACAGAGATACTTCACTTCATTTTCTTCTGCAGAAAGAGAGCCCATTTATTCCGGGGCAGTCCCAGTCTGAAGGATTCTCTGGAAAACTTGTCCTTCGCAGAGGACTCTTATACCATCAAAAGACCATCCACCTTATCTTCAGGGCAGAAACCATGGCGCTTCCCTTGCGTCAAAACTCTCTACGAGCCCCCCTACACCTCTACCCTCCCTGAAGAAGCTCCAGCTGGAACTTATGTTATGGCTTTTCATAGTAAGACTCCATGGCAACGGCCCTGAACATACGCTTTTTGGTCTGAACAAAACACCTTATCTGAAAAGCTTCAGCTCAAAAACATAAAGTTTGCACAAAATAACAACCTTAATTCAATCATGTCACAGTGCCCTAAACGGCTCCGGCCTGGTCTTACAACCTTAATCACCAGTCAGTAGAATCACATAAATATGGTATTTAAAGAAAGAATCATCGACTGAATATGAATCACAAACTGAATATACTGATTTCTCTTAGAACATACTGATTTTCTCTTACACGTGTCATCCACTGATTATCCATTTCTCTTACACATGTCATCTTTTGCCTTTGTATACCAGATTTGAATCTGATAAAATATTTCATATTAACACAATATTGTAAAAATTGCAAAATCTCTCAATATCATGAACTTTCATTACATGATTTAGTCTGAACGTGTAACAAAACGTATACCTTTATTAGTTACTTTACTTGTGACATATGGCTTGTTTCTTACAGTCATATACAGTCACATGCAACAGTCTGGGCACCCCATTTGATTTTCTAAATGAAAGGGTGGATGCATACAGACTCACACATGCACAAAAGTACACACCACAAAGTGTGTAAATATTATGCTATTTGATATTTTATGTTTTATTGTTTGTAATGTGTTTGTATATTTGTACATTTATCCATTATCTGTTGAGGATGTATGAACATATTTTCATTTCTACTATCAACAAAACATTTCATTGGAGATGTTCAAGACATAGTCCCAGAATGCAGATCACTTTTCACATTTTTACTTACCATGTAACTGCATTTTGAGCAAATCTGCCTTTAAACTATTACCCACCTAATTTGTCAGCTTCTCTTTACCTGTTTATCAACCGAAAAATGGCCAGAAACTGTTTCTGGACTAGCAGAAGACCAATACAAACTGTGTAGGAATAGATGAACAGAGGGACTATAATGAGCAGCTGCATCACAGCCTTGCACAGAAATTTCAATGCTTTGGACCACATGATCATACAGCAGACAGTAAGGACAGCAGAAAAGATCATCAGGGTCTCTCCTCCCTTTTTTTAAGGTCATCTACACCCCACATTACATCAAAAAGGCCACCAGCATTGTGGGTGACCCCACTCACCCCTCCCACTCTCTCATCTCACTCCTGCTGCCTGGCAAAAGGTTCCGTAGCTTACAAGCCTTTGCAGCCAGAAGAAGAAATAGTTTCTTCCCCAAGATCATCTGACTCCTGAGCTGTCTGACACCCGAACTGCCACCACAACAAACAAACCATCACCATGTCATTCCCTGATTTATATACTGTTATGCATTTTTATGTCGGTGCTGTTATGTTTTTAGTCATTTTTACACGATGCGATCACATGACACATGGAACAAGTCGTTCCTTATATAAATGACTGTGGCACGTAAACAGCTCCTGCTTCATCTCCACACAAGAAGAAATCATTATAAGAGGACAGCCAGTTCAGCTAACATGCCGGTTTGTCTGGCATGTCTTGAGACTCTGAGTTTAAAGCCAGAGTTATCTGCACAGTTATTTGAGAAATGAGTTTGCTTCACATATGATTATAATGTGCTTGGAAATTGACTAGTTAACAGGCAACCAGAGAGAACAGAAAAAAACCCCAAACTGTCACGCACAGTGTTTGGACACTCTGGAGCAACAAATTGTTGATCTACAGGACTGAATTAGATGGAATATTCTCCATCCGCTAGGTCTCCCCGAGGGTATGGAACAAGATGATCCCATGGGTTTTCTCAAACGGTGTCTACAATTTCCCTCTCTGTCTGTTAGAGAAATTGAAATTGAACGAGCTCACTGCATTTATTCCACTGCTTCTACCAACACCTGGAAGCTTTGAGTGCTCATTTTTAGGCTTCTACACTATAAAGACAGAGATGTCATACTACGCGAAGCCAGGAAAGACGACTCCTTAAGCTCGGACGACAAACTGCATGCAGCTGCTTCCTTGACATCTCACCCACTTCTGCAAAGAGACTGAGCTCCTTCGCTGCAGTGGAAAGAAGAACTGAGAGGAAAGTGAATCTCTTCAGTTTCCGGCAACACTGAAAGTTACTCTGAATAGAGAGACTAAATTTGTGCAAACTCCAGTTGAGGCCCACCAGTTCTACAGCTCTCTACTCACTTTTTTTTGCTGTACCTGCTTCCTCATCACTGTACTCAGTATGCCTGTAGAGATGATGCTTTGGTAATTTCCTTATCAGATAATTGAGCTAATGTGCCCTGACTGCATTGCTGATGTCTGCATATGGTTTGGTGTACTTGTTCTATATGAATCTTTGTTTCTGAATACTGGGGAATACTTTTTAATTATTTTATTTTGTCCATTAACCCAAATATGTGATATTTTGAGCTGGAATGTCAAGTTGTATTGCATGCTAGTAGTAATTTACTGGATCGGGACAGTGATGCAGATGGTATAATAAGTGGCATAAAGTAATTAGTTGATATTAAGAAACTATCTATAATCCTAACTTTGTCTCTGTGTTGACTAATTCCTCCCAATATACATATGATTTTGAGGAGGTGAAGACTGGCTCCTAGTTCGATACAGAATTGATTTCAAAGCATTTCTCATCGTGTTCAAGTCCCTCAATGCTTTTGGTCCTAAATACATCTCTGATATGTTTGAAGTATATATTCCTGGTAGGTCTCTTAGATCTGCAGGAGCTGCTCAGTTAGTGGTGAGAAGGTCTGAAACTGAACATGGTGAACTCATGTTATTCACGATGCAGTTTGCTGCTGGAACAAACTGCACATCACTATTAGATCTGCCCCAAATGTAGCTTTAAAAAGCTGTTAAAAACTGCACTGTTCTCCTCCACCTTCTTTTAAATATCAGCACTTCTATTGCACTTTCAATCTTCTTTTATTGATTTTCTATGTAGACTTTTATTTCTTCCATTATTTTGTTCTACTTTACTCTATTCTTTTTTCTGTCCAAACACCCATTAGAATCAACATTGTAGAATAATAATGTGCTAGATAAATAAAATTGAACTTGAAAAGAAATGCTGTTATGTCCAATGATCTGGATAGATGCAGCGAGAGTGAAGCTCATTCTCATGCACTCTCCACAAGTGAACTTAGCCTTTGCCCGTTCTTGCTTTACAAGAGTATATTCTCATTTTATTTGAGTGTTTTTAAACTTTACAAGAGCATGTACTTGCGTGGCATTTCCTCTACAAGACCTTATTCTTTTCGTTTCTTGCATTGAATTTATTTATGCTTTGCTGTATTCTTTCCTCACCAGCACTTAATTCAGACATTTGGTCCATGTCACTCTACAATCACAGCAGAAATTTTGCTAGTTAATCACCCACCATGGGCCCCACAGGTGATTTAATCCAGCAGCTCTACACAATGAAATTCTGTTCTGAATTCAAAGCAAAACTGTCAGGGTTTATTGAAATTAATCAAGGCTCAGTTGGCGATCCCCATACAATTTGGGATGCAGTCAAGGGCTTCATCTGTAATTTTTATATTTCATATGCGTCATGTCTTCAGAAATCATGTCAAGACAATTGTTATACTTGAAGCTCAGCTTGCTTCACTGGAAAGATAAAGTCAAGATTCTTCTTTCTGTCCAAACACCCATTAGAATCAACATTGTAGAATCTGACACGAATCATTTATTGAAAGCTAAAGCAGAGCTTACAACTGACTCAACAACTGACTCAAAACATATTAATGATACTTTCCTTCTACTCCACTCTGTATACATCTGAAGCTAAATGTGATCTGAGTTGTTGGGGTTTTTTTGTTTTGTTTTTTTCTCTTTTGTCCAAATCCAAGGCTGTTCCTCTTTCAGAACCCATAACTCTTGGTGAGTTGGAAGAAACTTTGAAATATATGAGAAAAGAAAATCTCCAGGTTTGGATGGAAGTGCAGTAGAGTTCTGCTCCACTTTAAAGGTTGAACTAGGTCCTCTTTTGTTGGACATGGTGACTTACTGAGTAAAGATCCTTTAGACAAGACATTAATACCTCTGTTATTTTACTTCTTCTGAGAAAAGCTGAGGACCTGACATCATGTTCTAGTTGTTGTCCACTCTTGTTGCTCAGAACAGACATCAAACTACCAACCAAAGTTCTGTCGTGATGACTACAGGTTTCTGCAGGTTGACCAAGCTGGTTAATGAAGACTAAACTGCCTTTATTAGATAAGGTTCCGCTAATGACAGTCTTTGTTGTCTTTTGCATATAATCCATTTGCTGTTCAGTCTAACTCTGTGTAGCGTTTGCTGTTGATGCCATGAAATGACTTTACATTACAATACATTCATTTGGCAGACGCTTTTATCCAAAGCAACTAACAATACGAGGAAAAGCTTCAGAACCAGAGAACCAGAGGAGAGTGCTAAGTGCTAAATATTACTTCTATTCAGTGCTAGAACATATGGGTTTAAGCTGTTTTCATAAATATGATATAAGTATTATACTGTAATGCAAGGGCAGTTGTTTTTAACAGGGCAGGTGTGCTCACAGTAAGGAGACGGGCTCATTAGGGCTGCCTTCTCTCTTCTTTATTATTTACATTCACTTAAACCCTTGGCTCAGGCTACCCAGCAAACGGAGCTCATCTCTCACCATTAAAAACACTTTTCATCATAGCTCGTTGTACACTGATGATATCTTCTTATTTATAGCTAAATCTGCAGTTTCGATTTCCCAAAGTTTGGTGTTTGAAAATGTCAGCCATCTTTCAGGTTATGTGATACATTGGAGCAAGGCATGTTTTCTTCTTCTATACTGCAACCTTGACTCATTACCTCTCCCCAGTACAGCACCTGTTTTCTGTTTTCTAGGTATAGACATCTACCCTTCCTTGCATTATACCACTGGCAGAAAAATTCAGTAATATCCACACTGAAGTCAAGGTAGATCTTTCTTTTTTACATTTACCAAACTATTTATATGCCTGGATATCTATGGTCAAAATGAATGTTCTCCATCTTGGCAATTTTTATAGTGTCATGATATCTTCACTGCCCGCAATTTGTTCTGGGACCAATTTGATTCTGTTCTCCTCAAATATTTTTGGAATAGGAAGCATTTTTGTATCAAGCTCACTATTCAGTGCAATAAGGCAGAAGGAGGTCTTTCCCAATTTTAAACTCTATGTCCAATTCTTTATCCTACATCTTTTATCAGTCTGGTTCAGCTCAGATGCCAGAGTGCCAGAGTGCCAGAGTGGTGTTGAGGTCCATCAAAGAATCAGCTGTGGCTCCACATGAACTAAAGGACCTGATTTTTTGAGATGTTCCTCTTAGATGATGTAGTCTCCATAGCGCTCTTATCTTAAGTATCAAAGAATAGATATGGGAGGCAAAGCTAGGGCTATGAATGTTACAATATATTAACTTGTAAAGCGTGCGTAGTGGTAAGTGTGTATTCAAGAGGACCCCATAAGCACGAAACACTGACATAATACACATAATACACAGTATTGTGCCTTTATTTCCTGTAATGTTCTTAGACCTTTTTCATTGAATAAATCTCTGAGAACTGCTGAGTCAACTGAGAGCACCGGAATGGAGCATTTCCAGATAAAAGTTTATAATTATTAAAAAGCACAAAGTGCCAATGCCATTTCAGTGTGGATCATTTCTGTCTTTCTAGTGCCCTCCAGGTGATTTTAAAATGGTTAAATCCTCATACAATTCCTTTGGAATAGATGCAGTTTGGTTAAAAGATCTAACATGTGATTTACACATTGTTTCTAATCAAACAAGGGGCATAATTGCTTTATCTTTAAAAGGCACAAATCACCAGGTGGTACATTGGAAGCAGGCACATAGAATTTATTTGACCCCAGTGAAACGATTTCACATCTCTTCTTGTCTCAGGACTATAATTTATGTTCTCAAGGGCTGCCAGGGACTGTTTAACATTTCTTTTGGGACTGCCTGGCTCTTCACCCATTCTGGCAACAGTTAGATACTGATATATCAAGCTTAATGGACAGGGACTTTACTTTAACATCTAACTTGTCCTTTCTGAATGACTTTTTGAACCTTTTTTGATGCTTATTTAAAGAAACCTACTCCTAGCTGCTTATACAGCAGCTAAGAAGCTGTTGGAACCCTGACATGGAGTCCTTGGATGATGTCCTTGGACTCCTTTCAGGTTCAAAAAAACATTGACTGAAGACCTAGCTCAGCAGAAGGGTAACATCAACTGCGCATGGCTAAAGACTGCCACTGTGCTAGACCCCAGATTCGAAAACCTAAAGAATCTCCTCAAACCTGAAAGGAGTGATGTGTGGGATTCTACAAGTAATATGATGAAGGAAGAGAGGCAAAGCACAGTAGACAGCAGAAGAAGGGCCACCAAAGAAAAATATGTCAATTTTTTTGCTTTTACCTTCTGATTCAGATGAGGAAGGTGAATTGGAATCCTGGACCCGTATAAATCAGAATCCAAAACTGACAAGGATGCGTGTCCATTGGAGTGAGGGTCCAAACAAAAACTGTCACATGTCATTCAGGACACATACAGGTAACCTGTAAGGGTATTTCCACGCAATCACACACATACAAACAACACATTAAACAAATACAGTATATCGGACGAATTACCTGTAAGGTTCAAGAAGTTTTCTCAACTCCTGCAGCTCATGCTCTGTCAACAACTCTGCTGCTTTGCTGAGCCAGGGCGGCTGTCAGCAATGCTTTGTTTTGCTGGCTCTGCTTTACCATATCCCGAGTAGAATTCCTCCTGGTCACCATGTCTTGAATGAGTGGTTCTTCTTTCTGTATAAGTGCAACTTGCTGTAGTCGTAATTCCTGATCATTTGATCAACTGTGCTGAAAGTAGCCAATAATTTTGCTGCATTTAGCCAAAACACTGTCAAATCCACTGTCATGCAGGGAAACTGTAGGCTGTGTTACATACAAGTAGTTTCATGGCTGCTGTCTGTGCCAGGTGTTGTTCATTTTTCTTCGATTTTCCATTCCTTGGTGACACTTGGGAAATGCTGGCATATGCGTAGTTATTCTCACAGATTTTGCAGATGATTGTAGACTCCACTCCTAATCAATAAAAGGTGCAGTGACACCAGGGTAGTAATCACTGCTTACAGATGTCCAATAATCCCCAGTTAAGGCAACATACTGTGCTCTCTCCAGCAGGGTGATTTTCAGTGCCCCCTTGTTGTCATATAGACTTTCTATTTGTGATATAATGGTTCTCCTGGAGGGCAGATCATAAGAAAAATCTCCTGATGCATCTCAGTCCTTCATTGTCGTGTTAACAGGATGACAATTTTTAGCTATATGTCCCAGTACATTTGTCCACATTGTATATACATATATTGTATACATATGATTAATATATTTCCCCCTAACGTTTACCAAGTTTTGTGTGTGGCATAAATCTGTTTTGTTTCTGTTTCAGTGGTTACTTATTCTAATTCAAATAAAAGAAAAAGTCATTTTTGCATCTCAGCACTGTAATCTGCCATGTCCTGATCTATAGTACTGTCTGTTCTTGTGTTTCAAAAATTTGCACTTTTCTTTTGCACTTTGTGTAGTCCTGACTTGTGCAGTCTGGTGTTGTTTCTGTTTTTGTTCTTTGTGTTGCAGTATAATCCATTGTTTCACTTTATCGTGTACTTTGTAGATGGTTAAATTGTTAATAAGCCTATTTGACTTGACCTGACTTTTTTCTTACCTTTATAAGTACAATAAAAAGCGTGAAGCCAGTCTAGGCTACATGAAGTAAATGCTGCTTAATATGGTCGAATATGGTTGAATTACATTCTCTAATAACTCATTAAAGGAAAATTGGGCCAAATTTGGAAGCCCATTTGCCCTTCATGACAATCACAATAGGTGTCCCAATTTAAGGAATGTCTTAAATGATTATCTCCTCCAATTATCCTGTGGTGAGGGCTGAGTATATTGCAATCTTTACCCCGCAGATCTATCCCCCCCCGCACACACACACACTTCCCTTTTCAGCATCCAAAGACCACACTGATCTGTTCCTTGCTGTCATTTGCCATTGTTGTTTTTAGTCACAACATTCAGAGAGATTTTAGGTTCTGAGAGACAAGCTTGCTGATTGGGCCACTGATTGGTGAGCATAATCTGAAAATGCGTGGCTCTGGGTAAATCTTGTAGTTTGGGGGCTTAGATCATTGAAGAACAAAAATAAAAATTTGACTTTACATGTGGGGTATTTGATGTTTTCAGCAACAGTCAGGATTTTTAAAACAGCAGTTTAAAAATCAGGCCAAAGTAAAAGGACTAGTGAGAATTTTGCATCTTCTTTAATGAAAAATGCTGTATTTGGTATAATGTAATAAAAATGACATTGCAACTGCGAGAACCTTCAAACCTGCGATATTCCAAAAAGTAATATTTCTTTATGCATTCATAAGGAAAGTCAGAAAGATGTTTTTGAGTGGGGTGAGGGGGATTATACAGCAGTATTTGGGTGCAGCTTGCTGCGATGCTTGAAGGCCTAACATCAAAGCCCATTTCCTTTTGAGCCAGGCTTGTTTCACAGAACATTCTGCTGAGCTTAGCCTGAGGATGTTGAGAGTCATAACTACTTCATTTCATATTATGTGCAAGACAACTAGAGCAGTATGCACGTACAGTACAGTGGACAAATACATCTATAGAAAACATTCAAGTTCGCTTAAGTAAGGTTTAGGTTCAGCTCAGTGTTTTCAGAGATTAACCATGGGTGTCATTCAGCTGGACTGGTTTGCTATCTGTTTAAATGCAGGCATAAGAGAGTTGCCCCCTCCAACACACTTTCATGGGAGAAGGCAGTTGCATGAGGCTCATGAAACTAAAATGAAATCATTTTGTTATTGTGGATTTACATAACATTGTTTCAAGTGCATGATTGCTTTTGCTTTTCTGCTCCTCAGTACCCAGGAAATCAAACCTCGTCTCCAATAATAGACAGTGCATTTTAGCAGAGATGAAAAGACATTCTTACTCCAACCGATTTTAAGAAATGTAAGAAGGCTGCTTTTTCTGTGTTTCAGAAACAGTTGTAATAGATTTGTCTTTGGCGGGGACTCGGAGAGTGCTTTAGAGCTGACACAACAGAATCTAGGGCAGCGGCAGCGTAGAAACTTCTGGTGCTGTTTGGATTGGCTCTTAAGCTGACTAAAGATTACCCTTCACACATTTCACAAAGAATTCTAATCGTCCAACTCCACTAAACTGACTGCTATTGAATTACAATATACCACAGGTTAACCATAGCACACAGAACAGAAATCACTGCAGATGCATCGCCCAAAGACACTGTAACATGCCACATTGAAAAATGGTGCTTTGAATTTGATTAAAATGTATCATTTTAATAGTTGCACAAGAATAAATTGTTACATCAACACAGCTGTTGCCCAAACAAATTTACTGAAAGATAGCAGTTGTGGTGTAACATACGCTATATGGACGAAAGTATTGGAACGCCAGACCATTATACCAACAGGGAATTTTGGGCCATTGCTTTCAAATACATAGATTTAATATGGAGTTGCTCCCCCTTTGCAGCTATACCAACTTCCACTCTTTCCTCAAGATTTTGGAGTTTCGGTGGGTATTTGTGCCCATTCTTTCTGTAGAGCATTTATGAGGTTCAGGCACTGATATTGGAGGAGAAGGCCTGGCTTGCAATCTCCATTCCAATACATCCCAAAAGTGTTTGTTCCATTTTTCTGGTCAGGGCTCTGTGCAGGCCAGTCAAATTTTTCAACACCAAACTCATCTGTCTTCTTGGAGCTTACTTTGTGCACTGGGGAAGAATCATATTGGAATAGAAAAGGTTCTTCCCCAAACTGTGTCCACAAACCCTGGTGTCCTTCACTGGAAGTAAAGGGGCATCTGAATTCAAGAATTCGAGGTGTGTCCCAATACCTTTGTCCATATAGTGTAAGTTCATGTTCAAGTTCTGCCACTTGACATATTTGAATCATGAATCATGGGTTCTGTACTTTATGGTTTGCCATGTTGACAAAGAAGAAATATTAGAGTTTAAGAGGCTGGATAGAATAAAACATTTTCACACCCACCTGTTAAATGTGAATCTGATGCAAAGTGAAAGATGGGACATATGCATAAGTAAACACTCTTAAAATAAAGGTTAATAAAAAAGGTTTCATGTTGCACCATTCCCTAGAAGTGCCCAGCTTGTGCTGGAAGGGGGTGGAGGAGTTAAATGCAAGCACCTGGCTATGTGGTAGCGCTCCAAGAAATGATCCCTCTTTAGTGCTGATGGGGGTTGGAGTGTTGGTCTTCTTGTCTTGTTTGTGATGCACACTTGAGTATACTCATCTACTCTCTCACACACACACACACAGACACACACACACACACACACACACATACTTATGTTACACACATTAAGAAACACAGTCCACTCCTCATAATCCTCATATCAGTACAGACCTCATCAGTCACAAAGTGTTTAGTATTGAAATAGTGTATTGTTGTCTCATGATTGTGTTTTTTTGTTTGTTTGTTTGTTTACTGTTAGCTTTTCCTTTAACTACAGTATCTCTAGAACCGTTAACCAACTGTCTCTTTATAATTGTCACTCCTAATCCTACAATAATAATAATAATAATAATAATAATAATAATAATAATAATAATAATGATATAGGGCAGCTGAATGGCCTAGTGGTTAGGGCGTTGGCCCTGTAATCAGAGGATTGGGGTTCAAATCCCAACTGCTAGTGTCATGGCTGA
>JBBJLS010020662.1:0-15163 GCA_037577275.1 Bryconaethiops microstoma
TCTCTCTCTCTCTCTCACTCTCTCTCTCACTCTCTCTCTCACTCTCTCTCTCTCTCTCTCTCTCTCTCTCATTCTCTCCTCTTGGTCTCTCTCTCTTGAATTTTCTCTGTCTCTCTCTCTCACTCTCTCTCTTGCTCTCTCTCTTTCTGTCTCTCTCGCTCTCTGTCTTATCCATTCATGTGGAAGAGTGCTGTACATCTGTTTTTTTCTATTCACTGTGATTAGTGTTACAAACAACAGACATCAGTGAAAACATGTTTTTTTAATCTTCTGTTATTGAATGAACAAAGTCGTTATGGAAAACACTCAAACCTTAACCCTTCAGATTCTAGAGCTAATACTGTTCTTTTGATACATTTACACATTAATGCAATTGAAATAACATAATGAATTGAATGTCAGTTTAGTTTACATTCTGTATTGATGCATTCAGGTCTTTGGACCTTCATTTTTTATTTACTTTGCTACCAGAATGACTGAAATGAGGAAAAATGTAAAGGATACCTTCTGCAAAGAAAAGAATAAAGAATGGGTCTAGTAGAATAAACGTAGGCTTTCATTTCATCCCTTCTGTAGATCTAATGCTCGATGATCCTGATTGGTGCAGTGGTGAGGTTCAAATAATCAAATATTTAGTTTTTTAGATCACAAGGTCTTTACAGTTTAGAAATTCTGCACAGTTTAAAATTTTTTACAATCACAGGTTAAAATTAGTTATAAAATGAACATTTAATGGACAGAAAAAAATCCATTAAATTAAAAAAAAAATTGTAAATATTAAAAAAAATGTAAAATAGAATATATTTAAGGAGAAATACGATAACTTTGTATACAGGAAAAATCGAAATAATAATAATAAAATACTCTGCATCAGTAAAAGTGTGTGTTAGCTTGTGTGTGGCAGCTTTAGGTCTTGTATCTCATCCTGCAGCCTGTCCCACACAAACCCATCTCTGGGGGTGAAGGACTGTCTCGCACACACACACACACACACACACACACACACAAACAGGTATATTGTCCATTATGTATTCTTAGTGCCAAGTCCAGAGGCCATTAGTTCAGTTTTTCTGCTACAGTAGTTGATCTACATGAGCTTCAGTTCTTCAGTCTTGTACGGTGCTCCCATGTAATATATTGTATTACAGTACAAGAGTATATCATCCCTGACATATGAAAACTTTCCCTTAATTTTTTTACCCCATTTAAAAAATGTTACACTGTCTGAACACATCATGTGCGGACCTATAAAAATGAACCAAATCAAATAAAAATGATTAGAATCTTTTTAACGTTAAGGTTAAAACTGTGTTCTTCAGCTATAACATTATCTCAAGTGTGCACTTTTTTTGCATTTATTGCAGTATTGAAGAGCACACATGCAAGGAAATATAATTACAATGACAAAAACATTCTCTACGTGGTGTGAGTGTGATCTGACCTTTATCTTAACTTCTGCAGCTAAAAGATCAACTTTGTTCTCTTACTTTTGCTAATAAAAAACCCCACTTTTTGTGGAAGCATGCATAGTTCCATGTGGAATAGTGTGGACTAATGTCCGCACAGCCAATAAATGAACTGGATCACACAAAGAGTATCTGCTCTTCTGTACAGATTTTATACTAGATGTTGGTACATTGTTGTGAAGATTTGATTGCATTCAGTGAAAGGAACATTAATGGAGTCAGGTACTGATGTTGATTGATTAGTTCTGGACCACAAACATGACTCTAGCTCATCCTGAAGGTATTGCCTGAAGCTCCATCACTCCAGAGAGCTTCATGGTCCAATGCTGGAGGGCTTTAATCCTCTAGCCCATGGACTTGGTGACCTTATGCCCCAGAGCTCATTCTACTGGTCAATGCTTTCCTATGGAGATTATACAAGCAATGTATGAAAACCTGTCTTAGTAATGGGCGGTAATGAGTGGCTGAACTTATTAGAAGAGCTGTCTGGGTACTTAGGCACATATATCAAAAATACACAACCAGTCAAATGTCTTTGCATACCACTAGTTTCCCCCCCCCACCCAGTTTTTTTTAATTTCATATTTTTATTCTTGTTAAACATTGGAAAGTTGTTGAGTGAACAACTATAAATGAAAATATGTCAAATAAAACAAGTTTCCTTTATGACATGGAAAGAAAATATAACAGTGCATGTCTGACATCCTATTAACTGGTTGTGTCAAATTCTAGAATTCCTTTAACTTTAAAAGCATTCAACTGTTTCATCACTTAAGAGCTTGTTTTCGCAAAGGACATTATTTTTAGTATTAAGTGAGAAATATACATATGCAGAAAATCTCATACACATATATGTATATTTACATATATTAGGGCTGGGCACATTAACGCGTTATTATCACGTTAATTCATTATTTACTTAACGCCGACAATTATTTTATTGCACGTTTCGGCTGGTTTTAATGACACTGCATTCAGATGCACAGACTTTCATACGGAGTTGGTCCTCCATTGCAGCTGATATAATGGTTCTGCCCCTCATGCTCTGGACTCTGAGGGTAACTTTGTTCATATAGCAGTACTTTCAAAATAAAAGTGTGCAATAAACTACTTTTGAATGATTTCATTTGGGCATTAGCAGTGTGATTAATCGTGATTAAACACAGAAAACCATGTGATTAATCGTGATTAAACACAGAAAACCATGTGATTAATTGTGATTAAAATTGTTTATAGTTGCCCAGCATTAATATATGTGTGTGTGTGTATATATATATATATGTGTGTGTGTGTGTGTGTGTGTGTGTATATATTTATTTTATTATTTTTTTTTAAACAATACGTCCGTATACATCACATACATGTATGTTTTCTTTAACGCTCTCTCTAGTCTGGAGTTAATTAAATTGCTGTTAATTTCTTTATTAACAGTAACCGTAAAAAGCACACTGTTTATATGAGTGCGTGCTTGTGTATGCTCGTCTGTACGTACACACACACACACACACACACACACACACACACACACACAACAACCCAAAGAGGGAGTGCACTAATTGTTTTTTTCTGTACTCTGCTGTTTTTGTGGGTGTTGCTTAAAGCTGGTGCAGTAGAATAACTACCACACTACACCATTGTGATCTACTAAATTATTTTAGTATTTTTTATTTGCATGATGATTATGACACAAATATTTATGCAGGAGGTTTTGGTGAGAATATCTCAAGCACCCAAGAAGATTAGGATTAGAACACAAATTAATGTATATTCAGTTTTTGGTTAATCAGAGTGGTGTGTTTTCAGTAAAGTTATCAACACAAGTCTGATTCCTAATCTTCTCGGTTTTCTTTAGACTTCGCATGGATTTGTTTAGTTACATAAGTAGCTCAGATTTAATTTAATGAAGAATTGATTGGATAAACTAGGAATTGAATAGGGACTGGAAATACTGGCCAGAAGAGCAGAAACAGTTAAACTAACACACACACACATAGAGAGAGAGAGAAAGAGAGAGACAGACAGAGACAGACAGAGAGAGAGAGAGAGAGAGAATCCACAATGAATATGTGCGTTCATTTGAACAAATAAACAATTGATATCATGATAAGTAGCTTTAGATGCAGTAAATGATAAATAAAGCCAAGTGTGTGTGTTCAGCAGTTCAGCGTTTTTTTTTAGTTGCCTCACACACACATTCACACACATACACAAACACGTTCACAAACCTGCACACACGAGCTTTTGCATGTCTACTGTGGCTATTGCTGTCTCTTATTCTCTTTTTCTCTCCTTCTGTCCTTGTGTCCTTGTCCCTCTCTCTCTCTCTCTCTCTCTCTCACCCCCCTCTCTGATATTTCTTCACTCTCTTCTCTATTTCTTTCCTCCCCTGAGGCCAGAAGAGGAAGTGGATCCTCTCGTCCGTTCATTTGACCTTTTCAAAATCATCATCCTCCACCTCAGAGCAGAGAAAAGATAGCATAACAACTCATGCTCTCACACACACACACACATACACTCATATATGCACACATTTCTACGCAAACATACGTGCTGAAACCAGATGTTACTGTTGTTTATTTTGCAAATAGGCTAAAAAAAAAAGTTCTAAAATGTTTGGTTGCGTATTTTCTGTAGTTTCTGGATCATAATTCATCTTTTTTATGATAAGGCCAACAATAATCTTGCATCTGTATGTAAGGTTTCCTTACACTTTGATTAAAAAACAATAAACACCATCAGAATATGATTCTGATAAATCCAACATAATGTCTTCAGGACAAGGGTCTCTAAATGATTTGCGATTTCAAAATCATTCATAAATTGTCAGTACTATTCAAGTCAGCTCCATTCATCTTACATGCCCCAGTACCATCTGCAGAGAAGCAGCCCCAGATCATGATGCTCCCACCTTCTTACTTCATTGTAGGTGTGGTGTTCTTGGGATCATACACACAAATCTTCATTTTCCAAACGTGACAAGCTGAACTAGTGCCAAGCTTTGTTCTGTTTTGGGGCAGCTGGTGGTCTAGTGGTTAGGAAGTTGCCTCGATCAGAAGGTCATGGGTTTGAATCCCAGTAGTCCTAGTGGCACCACTGAGGTACGCTTGAGCAAGGTACCACCCCCCAAACTGCTTCCTGGGAGCCCCCCCGTTGGTGGCAGTGAATGGGTTAAATGCAGAGAAAGAATTTCTCACTGTGTGCTGCCCTGTGCTGTGGCATGTTCGTGTGTGATTATAAGGGGCCACTTTAGAATTCCTGCTTTTAGGTAAGATAAGATAAGATAAGATAAGATAAACCTTTATTAGTGCCACAAGTGGGAAATTTGCAAAGGTACCATAACTGCTTTTCAGAGACTGCTGGCTTTTCTCTTACCTTCATTATCATTAGAGAGACATCTTGTGTGGCAATCTTGTCCAGGTATGATTAGTTTAGGAAGCTCTTTCACTCTCACCATGATTGCTACTTTGTTGAAATCTTTTATAGCACCACCAGGTGCAAAACACTGTTATTTTTGTGGCATTAATATGTAGAATGTCATTTGTGCCCTTACATGTATGAATATTATAATACGGAATACCTATTCCCTGCGTAGTTTATCAATACATACAAGCATAAACTATGTGTGTAATATCTTTGAAGTCGATATCTGCACTGAACGGATATTAATTGTACACACACACACGCACACACACATACACACACACACACTGCTTATGTGTGTTATACACATATTCAAAGAAGTGTGATTCATTCACACTTACCGTTCAAGCACCTGCCATGCTGTTAATAAATAATCTTACACACACACCTTGTTGATGAGCACTGAATCTGCTGTGAAGAAGTCTGTCCACTGCCGGCAGCTTTTGCAGCTCTCCAGCATATGAAGGTTTATTAGGTCTTGTTTTTCTTTCTGTAGGGGGTTACAGCTTCTCTCATTTGGTGTTTCCTTCATCTGTGTTTGGAAACACTTTATTTTTTAACTAGAGTTCTCAAGTTCGTTTGTCTTTGGGCTGAAAGAACAAAACAGTCTTCATCAGCTTTTTCTTTCAAGCAATTGCAGATGGGAGACAATGCTGTCTGCATCAGGTATGGGCAGTGTGGCAAAAATAATATCAGGGTTCGGGCAACATTTATCAGTTCAAATGTCCGACAAAAGTAGAAAATGAAAAATCATTGTAACATTTTATTCCTTTTCTTCATTTAGTTGAAAGTGAAGAAAGTTGTTTTTAATTTATTTTTTAAGTTTATTGTTATCATTTTTGCTTCTTAGAATATCGCTGTTTTACGGAAGGGAATATTTATACAACAAACTGTCCTGTTGTTTTTCTTTAGATGTTTTCTATGACCGTGTGTATCATTGTGTATCGAACTATGATGTGACAAATAAAAAAGTGTTTTATAAGTAACATAAGTGGATATAATGACAGATAGGATGGAACTATGTCAGTGAAAAACCTGTAATTGCCATCTGGAGATTATATGACTTAAAAAGACTAAAGACTGTGGAAAAATGTGTAATAATATATGAAAATTGACTGGCATCTACACTACAGGCTAGTAGTCTGGGCCCACCTTTTGTTTAAAAAAACAAACAAAACAATGTTCTGCTCTTCTAATTTTGTTTACTAAAGAATTAGAAATACTTAAAACACATGCAACGGACTGGTTTTGAAGTGTAATGTAACAATATACACTGTAAGTGTAATTTAAGATCATGTATTATCAAAAAGAACCCCACCTTGCCTTTATCACAGCAGCACAGATTTGAAGCGTCCTTTCCAGCCAAATTTGGAAATAACTTGTGTCCACACCCTTCCAGTACCTTTTAAGCATTCAAAAAGTTCTCTCTCCTTTTCTGAATGTTCGTTTTGAACTTGTTGATCCATCTCGTCTCATGCAGCTCAGTGAGAGAAAGATCTGGAGACTGGAGAGGCCAAGACATAATTCTCAAAACGTTTTGCTTCTCTTTGGATTGGATATTATTTTGGCACAGGTTTGGAGAATGCTTGAGGTCATTATCCTGTTGAAGAATGAAATTTTGTCCAATGATACGTAAACCAGGTGGAATTGTGTGATGATGAAGAATTGAGTGATACTTTACTTTTTTCATGATCCAACACAAAGTGCAGTCGTATGTCTCTTCAAAACCAGTAGTTTGAGCCTTTGTGGCTAAATAATGTGTAACTACAGACTATAAAACATTGTAAAGCAGTCAGTTACATTTATTTTAAGTACTTTTGGGTTTTCTTATAACAATTTTTTAAATAGCAGCATATTGTTTATTTGTTTATTGATTTATTTTTTAAAGGGTGAGCCCAAACTTCTGTCCTGTAGTGTACCTTAATACTATTTTTCTTAAGTAAAATAACTGTAAAATTCTGTTTGTTGTCTTGTCTTTCTCAGATATTATTTTATTGCCAAATATTATAATTATTCAAATAACAGTCTGTACTCATAAACTTGTGAAGATTCAAATTAATTAGCTAGTGTGGGATTACTCATGAAGGCACATTAATAACCACTCATTTAGCTTAACTTGCTTCTAAACATAAAACTCGCTTTTTTTCCCCGTTTGTTTAATCTTCAGACAATAATACATATTCATCTGATGCAGGAGCTTACAGAAGCAATAATGTTAACCCAGATAGGGATTTCTAACAGCGCAGTGGCAGATAAGAAGATTACCTGTTGCATCAGTATGACATTTCTCTGAACAGCTGTAGTGTGTAATTAGTATTCCAATGTATATTAAGTAGGCATATCTTGAAATAAACAGTTTTTCAAAATCCTGATTTTATTGGCCTGATACGTGCAACTGTTGTGACATTTTGCCAACGATGATGTAAAACATGAACAAGATTCATTGACGTCTTGGTCTGATTTGATTGGCCAAGCCAGACATTGCACTTTTCTCCAATGCCAGACAGCCAAGGGATTCCATCTTTGCGAAAATAGCAGGGGTTACGTACCAAGAACACCCGTGAACTGTGAAAAAACGTAAATTTGTGATGTGGTTAAAAAAATGACTATTTTTATAGTCTAAACGCTAAACATGCTGTCAGATATGCTCCCAAAACACTTTAATTTCATTTACTTTAATTAAACTCAGCTTAATACATCATCCTTTAAAAAATATGTAAATGTGAACTCGAGAAACTGTTATGATGCGGGAATGCTAGACTGCAGCTGCCAGAGATGCGTCACAGGGCAGCAGCCAATCAGCAGCATGGAGAAATGAGTAACGCTCTCGGATTGGCTACTTTCAAACCTCCTGGCTCTGAGTACAGCGGTATTTCACCATCCCAAGACCCGTTTTCATATATGGTTGCTTTGTGTTCCCTAAAAAAAATGTATATAGTTATATTTTATATAGAAATGTAGCTGAATTTACCTTAATATTTGTTACAAAATTAGTAAATGATATTGTTCTTAATAATTTAGCACTACAATGCATGAAAAATTCTATGTTGTCATGAAAAAGCAAAAAAAATTGCAGAGGACAGTTACGATTTCGACGATTTTGCGGGGCTTTCCGCGAACAATTATTAGTTATTATTAGGTTCTGAGAGAAAGTTCATGAGCAGCTGAGTGCAAACACTTAACCGCGACTTCGCAGGTGTACACAGTAAACTGATAGAGATGGCTCTCTTTTGAACTTGCTGTCTTCAGGACCTTATCTGGCAGTGGTAGACCGACTTGAGAAAATGTCATTTACTATGTTCTCTATCAAGAAGGAGAATGGTTTCAAAATGTACATGCCCAGCTTCATTGGCTACTACACAGGTAAGTAGTTAATTGTTACCTCGCAACCAAGCAGACATCTTTAAACTGGTTAGAGGCCATTAAGCTGTGCCTTTCTGTCACATATCATATGGAGGACTGAAAGCGGACATATGTGCAGATGTGAACTTTATTAAAGAACAAAACAAACCACGGCTTGAAATAAAGATTAATCATAATCTGAAAAGGAGCAAACCAGGGGAAACACAATAACCAACACAGGAAAGTCACAGTTATTAACACAGAACGGCAAGCACAAAGCACAAGAAATAGGGGTATAAATACATAATTATTAATTCGATTCAGCAGTGAGGGGCAGAGTACAAGTGCACACATGAAGGGGGCAGAACGGGATGTCAGGAAGCGAAAACAAACCAAGTCAAGGAGTGACGGATGGGGGCAACACAATATGCGGCGAGACTGTTACACTTTCAGTTTGATTTGTTTGATTTATCTTTCAGCTTTCAAGCTACTTTGTAAGAAGTGTTACAATTTTAAACTGCATTTTTATTCGTCTTTCCCCCTCGTAGTGTCAGTGAAAAATACGTTGACAGCAGAGGTCAGTGTGAGGGCAGTCTGTCATACATCAATGAGGAAAAGGGAAAAAGAGCCACACGGTTTGAGCATCAGTGGTCAGCTGATTTATATTTATATGTATACATACACACACATACAAAGACACCTTCCTCTATTTACTATGTACGGTGAATGAAAGTGGATGGGTATTTATAAACAATTAAGAGTCTATGAGTCAGAACATATGTGAACATATGTGTGTGTGAAGGTGTGGCCTGTGCAACCACTTGCTTGCACTTCTTAATCGCACTACTCTCTGCTAAACGTTCCTGTTGTACCCCAAATCCACAGCTGCACAGACACTGAGCAGTTATGGCACAAACCAAGGGCATTGTTTTGTTATCTAACGTGTGAATTCTACATCTAGATGTTCATGTATATGTAGCTTGTCACATTTGTGGTAAAAGGGACACAAATGCAAAAACGTGGGATTCTGGTTTCATTGTTAAAAACAGGAAAGCAGTAGCAAACAAACAGAGCAAGGTGTAACCAGACAGCGAACAGACAGGTAACAGCACTTACAAAAACACACATAGGGCTCAGCTGGGCAAAGGCTCTCACAGTAAACACATCCCAGAGTTAGACAGGCAAAGGCCCTCTTATCAACATATACAGGGATCATGCGAGCATAGACCCTTACAGTAATTACGTGCCAGACAGGCTAAAGCCCTCACAGTAACATATATAAGGTTCAGATGGATTAAAGCCCTTATAGTAACATAAACAAGGTTCAGATGGACTAAGGCCCTCATGATAACACATAATAACACAGAAATCAGACGGGCAAAGACCCACTCATAAAACATTTACAGGACTCAGGCAGACACAGGCTTTTTCAAGGATTCATATGATGTCCACACTGGGGAAGCCAAGGGCAATCAACTGACGAGTGAGGCCTACACAACACACTGTGTCCCAGAGAGTAGAAAACTTCCACAACATAGGAGATCTTGACACACTGGGCAAGCCTGAGCCAGGCTTAATGGAAGCTATAACTAGAAAGGAATCGCAAACAGTCAATCATAACACACAGGGGAAGGAATGAGGGGATAATTGTGAGAGTGTATGGACGCCAGCCTCATGGTAGAGGTGGCTTGAATAAAAAGGAACAAAAAGGGACAGGTGGATCTAATGGGAGTCAAGGGACAAACCAAACTGGGGACTTAGAAAGGATGAACTCAGGAAGTCAAAGTAAGAATCTCATGAACACAGAACAAAGCAAGGCAGAGTGTTACATAGCTCTCCTGATGCGATGCCAAATGTGTCCTCACTGTCAGGGTGTAAAGCCTGGATGGAGAAATGCCTAATCTTGCCATGCAGAGAGTGTCAGAAGTCTACAAGGACCTTTTTGTGCACCTCCAGTTACAACAATGGGCATGTCAGCTGCGGTCAGATTAGCTGAATCCATCTTTGGGGCTGTACAATTATCAACATCCCAGATCCCCCCTCAGCCTCCCCTTTCCCTACATAACTATAGGCCGGAGCCCCAACAGTGTGCTTGTGTTTTATCAGAACAAAAACAAATGCATGTTAGAGGTCTCATTCAAAATGGCCCATAGGATTAAAGCTGCAACATGGGGGCAGGGTTCACACCAAGAATGGCATTGTATAAGAAAAATGAGACTAACATCTAAACGCTTCCATGAGGGATTCCGTTTTCATAGACACACATCTGTTAAAAAAATTTTTTATCTACAGGAGAACCGTTCAGACCAAGGACATGAAGAGAGGAGTAGATATTGGAGCCACTCACAGTTAAGGAGTACTGCAGGAAAAATGTGAACTACTACCGTGTGGCTTTGTGTTCATCCTGACACTCCATGGCTGCCTTGCTCTCCTGATTAAGTAATCTTTGATTCTTCTGAGGACCCACCATTTGGTCTCTTGGAAGTCAAACTGTCAGAGCTTGGTGGACGTTCCCTGTCTGAAACTGTCAAGTAGTATTTTGAAACTTCGGAGGCAGAACAAGTACTACTGGCAAGTTTAGACAGATCCTGTTGACTGGATTAGAAAGGTGTGTTTTTGTTGTGTGCTCAGAAAGACTTGCTAAGTGAGAGATTTACAAAGAAATTACAAGTGATGCGTACCATTAAAGACAGAGCAGATCATTTTTTTCTTTTACCAATACATACTGACTTACTGCAAACACTACATACTGATGTCATCAGATAACCCCTGTAAAACATTGGTTCATAGCTAGTTTTTAGTTTTTTTATTATTTTTTAGTATTATTAAAATATAAATCTATTGTTACTGAATATTGTACGATTTTTGTTAGACCTTCTTTTTGCTGTTAATGGATTAATTCTTTGTTACACTGTTTGTGTCTTCCTTCAAAATACAAACTTTATTTACCACATCAGAGGACTTTTGATTCTATAAATCAAAGAGTTCTTTACAGCAGGTTAGGAAGACTTCACCACAGAGTTATTAGAATGTTAAAAATAAGCTATCAAAAGAATTTGCTAATCAAAAAGAACAAGATAACAAACTGTCATACATATTTACAGTATTTAAAAATGCAGATTTTTTTTTTTTAATCACCATGATGGCCATGTCAAGGGTAAGGACAGAAATTATTACTGACTGTTTGAACAGCTCTTTGTCAATAATAGACCCAACATAGTGTCCAGAAACAACAGTAATGGCACTGCTTTAAAAAAAAAAATGTCAGCAGTTTAAAAACTCAGGAAAAAAGAGAGAGATAGAGAGAGAGAGAGAGAGCAAGAACCAAATGTCCTCATCAGACCTTATAAATCAGTAAAGAGCAAGGTGGTTTTGTAATTTCGTCTACTACATCCTTTGTAAGTTCTTCATTCTTAATTAGCGCCATTTCCAGGGTTGCCACTTCAGTTGCTGAACAATAGTCATGGCCAGTTGCCTCAACACTGAACTCTTACTTCGTTCCTCCGTGTCAGAGTCGGGGTGCACAAGCCTCTCTCGCCACTCCCACACACTCTTTCTCTACTTTCCCAAACTGGTTCCACTAAAAAAAGGTAGGGATGGCACATTTTCTTAGATGTCTCCTCAACTTTTTTGTAATCATCAGAAACCACAACACACTTTTCTAAACCAGTTTTTCAAGCTGATTTCAGATCTGCGTTCAGTTTTTTTTTTCAGTTGCATCAACTTTTTGAATTATGAGTAATATTAGAATTGCATTAGACTTGCATGCGGTTTTTATTAAACCGCAGGCACCGATCAAGTAACTGTTTCAATATTTTCAGTGCGAAGTCAGACAGACTCACACTGTGGTATAGATATAATGATCAGTGTCAGTCAGACTCCACTGTTTCTTCAAAAGTATATGATTATTATATGATAATTATACCAACTATCATGCCAAATATAACTAGCTTCATCACAAAAACTGTAAAAACACAGATTTGAAATCAGCATGAAAAACACTACAAAACCCGATAAACTTATCTCTGATGATTTTGACCTGTTGACCTGTGTTATTTAAGTTCTGTAAACGCTGCATCATTTCTCTTATTTTGATGTTTTGTCATGTCCTTTAAAATGACTCTTTACAGAACACACACATATATAATTCATGTGGAAATGATATACACAAATCAAGTAACACTTTCCAGTATGCTATGAATTATTTGGTAACTATTATAAATCTAATGTGTACTTTTGGTATTTAGTTGCCTGACTGTGAAGCCACATAAGGACCCTTAGAATTAAACAGTTTAAATTCTGATTCAGGCTTTTTCTCAAGAAAAAAGTATCCGTCTACAGCATCCTCTTCACACAATGGGCTAAAATGGGTAGAGGATGTGCATGTAATAGTCTCAGTGATTGTAAAGCTAAAATAAAGCACTTTTCCATGACTGTGTGCACATTTTGAAGCGTTTCTGTGCTTGTAAATGATTTGGCGTATTGTCGTGAGCACCACAGGAGGCTCACTTGTGATGTACACTGCTTTCATGAAGCATAAATTCATCTTTGTGAATGTGTAAAATTATTCAGTCCTTGGGTGATTAGTGCTCTTACCGTTCGGAATCGTGACTGTGGTTATTGTGCCTCCATTTCTACAAACTGTTGCTCAAGCAGTCGCACTTCAAGCATTTTGAATGTCCAAATACAAATGGCACTTTTGTTTTATAGGGTCATTTGACAATAAAGCTGAACATAGTGGTCAACAAAAGATTTGTGTGTTATTCAAGCTGAACAAAACACAGTTTTGAGGAGTCACGGACATATAACTCCGGAGGGCAATCTACCTGGAGCAACTGAGGATTAAGGGTCTTGCTCAGGAACCCAGTGGTGCTGTACTGAAGGTAGGATTTGAACCCATGACTTCTTCCTCCAGACGCAAGTAGCCTACCCACTGCACCACCACCTCTTCGCTGTTAACTTCTGTGATACTTTATAACAACACGTTATAAATTCAACCTGTAATTTTTATCTTGTTAGTTTCTGGCCGTATTAAGCCGAATTCATCACATAATTTCAAGCACAGATTATTATATCTTCCTGTTATATTATTGGCCTGGCCTCGTAAACATAGTTTGATTTTTGATTACATCACTATGCACCAGAGAAATTTAATCTTAACCAATGTCATGTTTCCCTCCAACCATCCTCCAACTATTATGCTCCTCTAGCTCAGAGCTCCCTCCTGAAACCATGTTTCATTTCCAAATACACCAGGGTACAAAGGAACCCCATTTCATGGTGGCTTTAAAGCTGAAATATGTAATGCATTCTTTATTCACATTATTACTGACTCTTTGCTAGTCATTTTGCTATCTGTATTACAGTGTTGGACAAGGATGACCACGTCTGGAGATCTAACCCTGCACAGCTTAGAACCAACTCTAAAAAAACAGACCCAGAGGGGCACCACACCTTTTTTTAATTAACTTTTATTGTAAGAATGCTTTTCAAAAATATCACTGTCCACACAAGAACACAACAATGACTCGGTGATAACAACAATGGTGATAATACCTCAAAAAATGTTACAAGTTAAAGTTTAACACCTCAAGAAGAACAATGGGTGCTTTCTACAAAATACTGAATGCAAATGTCTGCCTATCTAAACATAACACTATTGGAGTCTGGTTGCAGACCTCTGTAATTGGATTTCTACCAGAAAATAAAAGCTACTACTTGTCCCTGTAGAGTTCTGTATGTTCTTTATGACGTTATTCTAGTTTTTGTTATGACATTTGAATTGGGCTATTTTTTATCTTTAGAATCATTGAGATATTTTGAATACTCACAATTAAATTGATGACCCCTTTAAAAGAACCAAGTATTACAATATTAAGCATCAATGAGGCGTGAAATTCAGTTAACAACCTAATTTGATAATGATGTCAGTGATGTATGCATGATGTCCACATAAAAATGCCAGAATTTTGAATCTGAGGAATAATTTCACAAAATTTAGTTTTCACTGAATTAAAATGCCTTTGCTGTGTGGCCAAAACACACCCAAAATATGTTTCCAAAAATATTTGGATCAGGTGTGGCTGGAGCCTTAGTAAACTACATGCACTTATGCCAGTTTCTATAAAACAGAAGAGCAAAACATCATGGTTAGAATAAAAAAAAATACATTTAAGCATTTTTTTCTAATAGTGGTTCCAAAATCTTATCCTGTAGCACCCCAGATATTAAATTCCCTGCTGCCTATCCTACTTCAACAGATCCAGAAAAAAATAAGAGACTGTCAGGCCTCAGTGTTAGTTTAGGACTTTTATTTTGAAAACTATAGTTCGCTGTTTGTGGTCACGGTCACAGTCTCAGGTGTTCTGTGTTTTTGTTAAAGGATTGTGTTTTATGATTGGTTAAAGTCTCTGTATGTCTTGTATTTAAGTTCTTTTGAGTTTGAGTCCCGGTTGCTGGTCAACTGCCTCACTCCGGGCTTCATGTTCACCCTCACTTTTGTCTTCACATTCCGATTCCTTTTGTGTCTGAAGTTCAGTGTTCTTTGTTAGGCCCTAGTGCTTTTTTTTTGTTTTCTGTAGTGTAGAGTCTGTGTTTTTGTAATAAAAATACATCTAAGGGAATCTGCACATGTGCCTCGCCTCACTTCCCCGTGCACCCAGCCGAGACAGAGACCACTGCAAAAATGTTCAGTTTCTCAGGTTTTATCTTTTATAGCTACAAGAATTGAACCAAACAGCTTTGCCTTAGTTTTTAAGAACTGCTGACAATATTTCTCCTCATTTCCAAATAAAAATAGTTATTTAAAGCGTCATTTTAAAGGAAATGACAAAACATCACAATAAGAGAAATGATGCGGCGTTTACAGAACTGGAATAATTCAAAGAAAACAAATCTCTCGTTCTCTCTTAAACAAAATGGCAATAATGACCTTT
>JBBJLS010020692.1:0-35546 GCA_037577275.1 Bryconaethiops microstoma
TATATATATATAGTGAAAGTTTACATATATCACTGTTTATACATTTTGTAGCTGTGATGTCTTTGACTTCTGTTTCCTGGTGACTTAATGCCCATGAGAGACTGAATGTCCTGCTAGGCAAATTTTTGGCATCATCATTTATTAGGTAGAAAACATGTATTTTCACACCTCTCCCACAATCTGTTTGCGACAGAGCTGAAAACAGTAGCCCCATATAATAAATGAATAAATAAATAAATAGATAGGTTAAATTAATAATTGAGTCAATGTTTTTAGTGCCTTCAACACATTTCCTTTTATGTAATAGTGCTTGCTGAAGCCCTGCTGTATGTGTGCTGTGCGACAGAACCCACAGTTTCTAAATGTTCTGAGTTATCCGATTGTTTTTATACTATTATATATCAATTGTGTCCACTGGGCTTCAATAAACAACCGAGCTTGCAACTCCATCTTGCCTTCTTGCCATCTGTTTTATGTGTTTTATGTACATCTTGTGCAACTTTAGGCCTGGTGATACTTTAGGTCTTTAGCCCCCTTGGGTTCCTAACACCAAACCAATGCACAAACCAAAAAGGTTTAGTTTCAGTAAAACCTAAAAGAAATTTTAGTTTTCCCAATTTTTCCTTCATGCCAGATGTGGTCAGATATGCCATGCATGTTTGGTGTGGTTCTTTAGTTTTGCACTGGAGCCACAAAGTTAATGTAATTAAAATGTAATGGAAGTCTATGCCACCCACAGTCTCCACATAGATTTCATTTATATCAGTCTTGAAATAAAATAAATAAAAAGGAGCAGACATTAGAGACCTGAATTGCACATGCACTGAATTGAACGTTCTTATTTTTGAATTATTGAAGGTGATAGTTATGTTCTTATGAAACTTTTGAGTATGTATCCACACATAAACAAAATGCATTGTTTTCTTTTCAAAACAAAACTATTTATTTAAAATCAAATTTGAGAAAATAAGATATTCAGATTGAGATTAACCACGCAATCTCATTTATATTTGTCAACTGAAGTAAAAAATAAATTAAGAAATGCAAATGCAAATAGCAAATAAACAAATGAATAAGTAACAAAGGCTACAATCAAGGAGCTTTTGCAGTCACCACTATCTCAGGGTGAGTTATGATTCAGGATGAATAAATGAATACATTTATAATAATTCAAGGCAGAACACATCTGCTTTAATAAATGAATAAATGATGCACTGCTGCACCACTGGAATCTCATCTCAGGTCACGTTATGACTCTCTGTGAAGAAGCCTAATGCTCTCAGGTCCATAAAAGAGAGAACCAAGCCTTCAACTCTTTCTACCAGGCCACAGCTAAGCAGCTGACAGCAGGGCTGGGAGGCCGAGACTCAACTGTGGATGTGACACACACACACACACACACACACACACACACACACCTAGGGCTCGGAGTACCAAGCCTTACACTGGCAAGAGAGTCGCGCCAATTAACATCAAGCTGTTCCCCAGCACGGGCTGGCGGGGGGGCGAAGAAAGTGGCACACCAGCCCAAGAAAGGCATAACTTTGAAACACTCTCAGCAACTGAGCTGCTACTAAATTATAGAAGCCCTGCTGTGTTTTTAGGCTATTTACGCTGGTTAGATCATCTGAAGACTTTTTTAAGGTACATCAGACAAATTAAGGGTAATTATGGGAGGACTTCACAAAGATACACTGGTGACAATAATGACTCATATTCTGAGTCCTCTCTATATTCTAAAGTCATCAGTTAAATCTCGTTACGTATGTGCCATGCACACTTCTATGTTCAAAAGCTTGACATCAAGTCAAGTCAGGTCAAGTTGGTTTATTATCATTTCAGCCATATATGCGGTACACAGTGAAACTAAAGAATATTACTAGAGGACCACAATGTTCCTCCAAGACCACAGTGTTTCTCCAGGTCCATGATGCAGCACAAGAACAGCAGCTACAGTACAATTTGAATGAACACAGTATCATAATAGATTCTGCATTCTAACATTGAAGTAAGCAAAAATGCAAATATACAGCTAGTGTGTAATAAATAATAATTGTACAAATAATGGCAGGACAGAGAATGTGCAGTATAATGTGTTTCTTACTAAATCAGGGGTATTAATTCAGATTATTAGATTTCAGATTTCATGTTACATGTGACCAAACCCAACTTGAATAGTTGCATTTCCTCATGTATTCACTGGTTAAGGATTAACTCAATCTCTGGCAGAATCTTAGCCTACCAGCACCTATAAATTGTAAGTCTGTGTTTACTTGTATGAGGGGCGTATTTTCTTTGTAGACTATAAAGTTCTCATGAATGTCCCTCTGAATAAGAGCATCAGCCAAATGCTGTTAATGTAATTGCACGTGTTTCCAAACCTGATGTTTATTGGTTGATGTTTACTGTTATGTCAAAAAGTACTGTGCAAAAGTTGTAAGCCACTCCTCATTTCTTCATTTTTTGCTTTGAATCAAAGAAATGTTTTACTCCAACAAAGTGCCTGAAGATACAAGGAATCTAGATAAAGGTGTTCCAATCACTCAACAGTCAGTGCCACCAGTATACTGATCACCACCTGATCACCTGGAATCATCTGCACCTATTTCATCACTGGTTAGATGTGCTTTGGTTTGCTTGAATGATTCATACGTAGGTCACTGTGTGGCTTAACAAACAGAAACTGGTCAGGTTCAGGGACTGGACTGAAAATGAGAGTCTTTGAAGGAACTTCGGGAAGTCTGGACAACTGTTCAGCAGAATCACTTTTTGGAACATTTCATTCAGCCAGTTTAAATGCTTTAGTTTGACTTTTATATTTGTCAGAAATATGTGTGTGTAATTCATGTGTGTGAAGCCGCAAGGCTCCTTGCAACTTGAACTTTGTTTATTAAAACCTATTTCTGTACTAATGCTGTTTCCTGCTAGTGTGTCCACCCCCGTACCTGACATGACACTCACTAAGGAAATGAACAGATCTAATTAAGCTATTAAAACAATAAGGTTATTAGTTCTAATCACATTTACACGATATGAGTGCTGAGAACCTCATATAATTATTCCCATGCTGGAAGCAGCCTTGGAAAAAAATAGCCCCCCTCCCACCTACCAGTCCCAATTTAAACCCTGTCCAAAGTGCAACAGAAAGCAGCTGCATTCAGTAATTAGAAGGAGTGTCTACATCTGCAGCACATGTTATGCTGTAAGTCACATGCAACTTTAGGCCTGATGATCTACCAAACTTAAAGAAGACCCATGGGTTCCTAGCGCCAAACCAATGCTCAACCCATCTGTTTCAGCAAAAACTAAAAAAATGGTTTTTAAAAAAATCCAATTTTGCCAATTTCCCTTTGCCAGATATAGCCAACTAGGTCGGGCATGCTTGGTGTGGTTCTTTAGTTTTGCACTGGAGCCACAAAACTAATGCAATTAAAATTACAGATTTCATGTATAGCAACCTTGAAACTCCAGTGTAAAACTAAAAGAGCAAACTTTAGTCACCTAGCATGCACTGAACAATTTGGGGAAAGAGGCACAATTGTATTCATTCAATGTATTCATTCAATAGTGAACCTTTGCACTGAGAAATCCCATTTTTAATAAACCCACTACAGAATGCTGTAATTTATCTCAGGCCCCCAAGAAAGAATTATTGCAAACAAAATGAATATTCGGAACTGGCTGGTTGCATTTGGACTGCTGGTGTTTCACATATATATTAATATTTTAGTACACAAATATTCAATACTAAACTAATTAAATGACAGAGGATTCAAGAAATGTCTGACTCCTTAAAATATCTCAAGCCAACAGGAATATACACTACCAGTCAAAAGTTTTTTCCACTACTGGTTTTTATGTCTTATCCATTTAGTTCATAAGCTGCAGGCTTGGATTCTGCAGAAGGTTGTTGAACAAAAAATTATAAATGAAAACACGTCAAATAAGACAAGTTTCCTTTATGAGATGAAAGAATCTGTAACAGTACATGTCTGACATCAAAATTAACTGGTTGTGTGGAGATGCAGAGTCAAATTCTAGACTGTCCTTTAACTTTAAATGCACTTGTTAACTGTTTCATCACTTAATAACTGGTTAAATATTTAACAGTTGTCTGATGATCCACATTATTATACTAATTATATTAGATTAGGTTTTATGTAGGTCACTAGTGATTAATAAAAAATATTACATTTTCTGCCTACTAAAGTAACTCAAATGGTGAACAAATGTTATATAAAAGTTGTGAGTAACATGCTGAAAATCTCAGTGTGTGCAAACATTTTTAAGTGGTAGTGTATAATTGTGAAGAAGATCCTTACAGACAGATACTGATGAGTGATGCTCGGTGCACACATTTAAAAGTCCTTATCATTATTCTACAGCATTACAAACATAAACCACCAGGGTTTCCGCTCCAGCAACACTCGGCTGACTTGTCATGCAAACTGCAAACTAGCACAAGTATTCGCAAATTAGCCTGGGGAGTGCCTCGGAAACAGGAAAATCAGATTTTCTGATAAACATTTTCTTGCAAGAGCGCACATCTGGTGATGCGTAGAGAGAGAATGCCCGCCACTGTGCTTGCAAAGAGCCAGAAGCAGAATGAACGGCTGGGGAGTAGAGTGGTGGCTCTGAGGCTACTCTAGCAAACAAGTGGAATGATTCGACTGTCCAGGGATGAAATGAGGAGAAGTCTGAAATATTGTCTTAACAAGCTTTGCGTGAGCTCCAAAAAGCAGGGAGTGATAATAATTGTAGAAAATGATCGCTGTCAACATCTGTAAGGCATGGCTTCCTTCCTCTCCCCTAAGAAGCCCACTAGCCCTGGAAAACAACACCTTTCTTTAAAATATTGGCACTTCCACTGCATTTTCTATCTTCTTATATTGATTTTTAAAAATGTATTCCTTTATTTCTTTTATTTCTTTTATTCCTTAACTTTATTTTATTCTGTTCCATTTTTATTCTATTCCTGTTAAGTCAATTTAATGACCTTTGTGTATGACAATATTCTATATAAATAACCTTGACTTGACTTGACCAAAGGCACCCATTCCTCAAAGAGTTGTCCTTCTAGCCGAAATATAATCACCCCAGATCTAGTCCCTGTCTTCTTCCATCTTATCTTCACAGGGCTTTTTTCAGCTCACTGCAGATCAATAAATAACTATCTCTCCAAATACAATGACAAACAATTCATGGATAATTTAAGACTGCATGAAGACAAATGGGCAATTTTCCCTCCTTCATTGTCACTGGAGCCAGTCTGAGAGGAGGAACAGAAATCCATAGCAACGCTGACTCTGAGATGATGATGGACACATGTCACAACAGAGACGGGTGACTCTGAGCCCTTTTCACGCTTGTCTGGACCAGAGTACTTTGTACAAAGATTGAAAAAGCAAGTGGAGAACAATGGGAATGAGAATAGCAATAAGAGACCGGAGGCTGAGCACATTCCTAGCAGAAAAGAACTTTTTGTGTAGATAAAAATACGCTGCACTGCAGAGTCTGTAAATCTGACATTTTGGCCAAGTCATCATTTTAATGTCCTCTTTGAAATTCCCCTTGTTTTTTAACCACTGTTCTTTAGGGTCAGTGATTAAATTCCTTCTCATTTCCATTAGCTCATCACATACACCCCCAGTTTTTGCACACCACAGGTTTTTACTACTTATTCATTTATTTCATAAACTATAGATTTTTTTAAACATTAAAAAGTTGTTGAGTTAACAACAATAAATGAAAATATGTCAAATAAAACAAATTTCCTTTATAAGATGAAAGAATATGTGACTGTGCTTATCAGATTCAAATTCTAGACTGTCCTTTAATTTTAAATGCACTCATTAACTGTTTCATCACTTAATAGCTCGTGCCTGGTGAAAGTTGTGGCTTTTTGTAGGTCAGTAGTGAAGGAATTGAAAAGGCAAACATAATGTAATTTATTAATCAGCAAATAATATTGAGTGTATTTTAGTAAGTATTAAGTGAAAAGTCTCAGTGTGTGCGAAAACTTTTGAATGGTAGTGTACATAAATGGCAAAATGTACTAAGCTTTTTGTCACCAGTTTCAGATAGAAATCAGACGCTCTCCTCCTATAGTCATCTCTACAGTCCATCACATTGCAAAAATAATTTGAAAGCAGAACATCTTGTGTTTTTTTAGGTTTTAGTTTGACATTGTTGTTTCCCAAGGCAAAAACCTGAACCATCTCCATAGCATTAATGAAACTTTTAACTTTAATTATTAACATATTTATCAAAGGTTAGAGAAAAGTTCTCCAAAACGAAAGGTGTTTCTAACTTATGGAGATGTTTTATGCAACTTCTTTTCTTTAGGTCAGGAAAATCCAACCTTCAACAAACATCCTAAGGAAATTTTCTTTTTATGCCAGTAGGCACAGGTCCCTTCTGTTCACAACATTGCATTCAGACGGTGATAACAGGTCCTCGATCAACACCGTTCTACTAAGAAGCTTGAATAAACATGTTTATCCATTGTTCATTGCCTCTTATTGCCCTGCAGGGAAAGTTCCAGACATGTGTCGCACAAAATGTTACCAGAGCCCAAGTGGAAAGTTCCCGTCACGCAACACCTTGATCTATCACTTGATCTAATCCCATCTGATTCTAACTCTGAAATGCTATTTCAGGTAATGGTACAGCGAACGTTGCAAATAAATAGATAGATCGTCGCATGCTCTACCATTACCTGAAATAACATGAAATGCCACACACAAAGCCCTCCTGTGGGGAAAGTCACCAAAAGGAGTTTGACGTGATTGACAGGTATGCAGGTATGTGCATCTAAATCTGCGTGAAGCACATAAAAAAGCATTTTTGTACGTTGCCATGAACCCCTTGGGGCTTTTTTATCACACAGATAGCAGTGGTATCTCAGATATTTGTCATTTTGTTGACTTTTACATCCATATTTCACTAAATGAATTAATCAGTACTTTCTTTTCATAGTTACATAGAATTACTACCAAAAGGAGACACATCTGCTCTAACTTAGGAGCAGATGATTCCAGATGATCAGGCAGTGATCAGTATACTGGTGGTGCTGAATTCTGAGTGCTTGGAACTCCTTTATCTAGGCTCCTTTGATCTTTAGACAATTTGCAGCTTGTGGCAGTAAACATTTGTTCCTGTTTCGTTCACTCAATCTACTCAATATGCCAAATATAAGACAGTTTGACATGCAGAACATAGTTTTTTATGCACGAACAAGGTGATTCAAAGCAAAAAATAAGAAAATGAGGAATGGCTCAGTACTGCACATATTGACATATTCATCCTTTTTAGCCCCTTTCACTTTGCCTGTTCTATATGTACCTTCATTTATCTATGTACTTTATTTTTATTCTATTTTTCCACATTAATTTATATTTTATTTTCTTGAGTATTTATTATAGCTTTTGAACTTGTTTGGTTTATTTAGTATGTTTCATGTCATACATGTGTCTGCTCACAAAGACAAAGTCTTCATATGTGCAATATGAAATAAAGTTAATCTGACACCAATCATCAAAGAAGATACCCAGCAACTGGTGACGTCTATGGGATGCAAACTTTAGGCAGTCATTGGTAGATAATTTGATTAATTATTTATGGTTCCTGAAATGGATGAAAGCTCCACAAAAAATGACATTTTGTAGTTTTTAGCTTCATAATCTGTGTACCAGTTAAAAAAAAAAAAAATCCCATCAATTTTTGTTTTATTTATTTATTTATTTTTGCACAACTATATGGTTGTTTGAGGAGGTTTTATGTAAAATGCTTGATTTTAGAGAACATTACACAGTCAGAATCATTCACAGCAGTAGTGATAGGAACCAGACTTCTAAAGTGGTTTAATCTGCCACTCTGAAAATTATTCAATTAAATAGTTATAAATACATGGCAAAGACAAAGAACGTAGTGGTGGATTTTTGAAGATCCAGGTCCCATGTGACCCCCTTTCTAACCTGGGGAGAGGGTGCACCTAAATAATAACCTAAATAATAAACTGTACTGGTCACACAGCGCTGAGGGAATCAATAAGAAAAGACAAAGCAGTTCACAAGGATACATAAGTTCTTCAATATCTGCCGCAAGATGCTACGCAATTTCAACCAATCAGTGGTAAACCGAAGGCTCTCCAACACTCTACTATATTTCATTAAACATCTTCCATCTTAGTCTTTTATTGATGGCTGCATATTTGTATCTTGGTGTTCATACATACTTAAGTTTGGTGTCTTCAAAGCCCTTATGCATTTTGGAACATGCTTGTATTTACAAACAGTATTTTTAGACCAATTTTCAATCTCAGTGCTTTTTATGCTAATCTCACCTTTAAATAAGATATAAGTCTTTCACTAAACCTAATACAATCTCATCCACATTTACTGTACATTTACATTTAATGTATTCAACAGAAGCTCTTGTACAGAGAGACTCACATGGGTGCTTTGAAGTCTACAAAAACACATCCATCACACCAGTAAACCCTGCTAGCAAGCTTAAATCAACCAGAGATGCCCTATCAGATCACACACAGAAGCCATCTACAGAGGTTTGTGTTAGTTAAGTTTGACATTAAGATGTTGATGTTTTCCTCAGTGCTCAGTGAAAAGGAGGGACTTCAGTCTCCGTTTGCTGACAGTGAGGGGCTCAGCTGTTCTGATGTTCAGGAGAACTTTGTTCTACCACTTCGGTTCCAATCCTAAGATGCACCCAGTCCCATAGGTTTCTTGGTTCTTTTGGATAGTAGATTTATTGTCTATATTTCTGTTAGAACACAATATATTTCTGTTAGAACACAACATGTGACTGAAAACCACTGAATTATGCAGAAATTCAGAAACTTTGATGGAATTCCCCTTTAAATACAGTGCGTTAGAGAATATGACAAAAATGACAAAGCTTGAGTCTAAGTGTGTATATATATATATATATATATACATATGACTACGTCCATCATCATGGTGCCAAGAGCAGCAGTTCCTTATGACATTTACTGCACATTCCATTAAAAGCTCTGACTTCATCTCCATATTAAAATCTGATAGCCTCTGGATACGTGCTATTTAAGAGATGTTCTACATCAAATGCTCTGAATTCTCCTTCTGGAGGGAAGAAGTTTGAGAAGAGAACATAACTGGAGTTAGAATCCATGTCCTGTTGCTTGTGCAAAGAACTTGTCTTGGTGTGATTGGCGCTCAAGAAATTGGACGCTATAGCATTGAAGTGGTAGACAAATACAAATAAAAACACTACACAGCCACAAAGCATGTACAAATATACATAAATCCAGTCCTATCTAAATGTAACTACAGTATATGGACAAATGTATTGGGACGCTTGACCATTACACCAACAAGAACTTTAATGACATTGCATTCAAATACATAGAATTTAATATGGAGTTGGTCCTCCCACCCCCCTTGCAACTGTAACAGCTTCCTCTTCTTGGATTTTGAAGTATTTCTTTGGGAATTTCAGCCCATTCATTCTGTAGAGAATTTATGAGGTCAGGCACTGATGTTGGACGAGAAGGCTTGGCTCGCGATCTCCATTCCAGTTCATCCCCAAAAGTGTTGAATGGGGTTGAGGTCAGGGTTCTGTGTGGGCCGCTCAAGTTCTTCCACACTGAACTCATCTAACCAATATTTAAAGCATCTAAAAGACATATTAACAGTTTCTGACAGAAACCCACTGGCTATGATATTTATAGAACTTCCAGAACCCTAAAGTGATATCTTCCCTACTGAAATTGGTCCTACACATTCTAAATTAACATGCAGA
The DNA here is from genome assembly GCA_037577275.1 of Bryconaethiops microstoma. NCBI lineage: Eukaryota > Metazoa > Chordata > Actinopteri > Characiformes > Alestidae > Bryconaethiops > Bryconaethiops microstoma. The sequence continues at coordinate 9,799 of JBBJLS010020692.1, forward strand.
AAATTGTAAACCAGTGGTCTCCAACCCTCTTCCTATTGAATTTTGTGATAGGCTCTGTTCACACTTGACACTTGATACTTAAATCTGTCTTTAGGTGTCTGATAATTTGTGGACAGTCAGACGTGTAGCCATTTATACCTGGCATTTCTATGTGTCTCAAGAGCTGCTGTGTTTTATCTATAGCATCTAACAGACATGTTAACAGACAGTTTCTGACAGAAACCCGGTTATGACACTTCCAGAACTTCCAGAACCCTAGACTAAAGGCCCTATTAAGTGTGGGTATTGCACATTGCGGCTGGAGCTAGGCTTCTCATATGTGCAATACTTGCCAAGTTTAAATGCAAAACACAATTCTGTTGAATAAAAATGACTGGACTGATGGTATAATACAGGCTGTTTGATCCAGATGGATTGATATTATAACCAAACAAATAGAAGATGAGACCAAAATGCTTTTGTCTCTGCTGATCGTGTGGTATTTCAATGTTGTTAGGAAATGCATTTGTATGCTTTAGCATTCACACTACAAAGGATATGTCACACTACACATGTTATCTGAAAATGATGAGACAAGCCCTGTTCACACCTGTACTTAGCCCACTTGTCTTCTCTTGTTTGGAACACTCAAGATGAGCGTGAGGATGAGGGGTGTGAACAGGGCTTTAGATACATGAGTTTTGGATGAAGAAAACAGATGTGCATGCAGTTATTTCCAGCTGTTTCCTCTGTAAAGCTGGTGAGCCACTATTAAAGTAGATAAACACCAGTTCTTTTGTTAATTATTAGTCATATTCTTTCATTAAAATGTGAAGAATATATAAAAAGCACATATTGTTTCTAAGAGAAGATTCATGCATTTTATAATATTATCCGGCAGTTGTCAGTAAAATTTATGTTCAAAGGAAAACATCAGATCCCTGTAGCGGCCGCAGGCTCTATAAACTGGAGAAAAAAATAACCAATCAGCACAAGGAGGCGTTCTTCCCACCTGTCAGCATGCACATACTTTGCTAAGAGCGGGGCTGAAATGTTTCAAAACAGTGTTTTGTGGGGGAACACCTTAAATCAAGATGTTTTCGAAATATGGAAGTTGAAACAGACAATGTTATTCTAATATTGAGCTATTTTGTATGCAGAATTGATTTTATGTATAAAAAGATGTTCAAGTTAATGCTTTTCTTGCAAGAACCAAGACCTACTGCTAACAACCATGCTACTAAATAATTCACCATTTAATATTGTTCAAACTCTTTATTTAGATATCATTTTACTTTAATTCTTTAGGCTACAAAAATCAACCTGTGCATTAAAACAGCAGCTAAGTGGCCAGGAAGGCGTTGTCTAAAATTGGCTTTTGCCACGAAGCTTGGTGGGTTTTTGATGAATTCTAAAAGCACATTTTCTGGATATTAGTGTCAAACTACATTGCATTTATTATGAATTAGGAAAAATGCATGGGGAAGGGCTACATGTCTGACAGTGCCAGTCAATCATGTTGAGTGTTGTTTTATATAGCTAGTTACAAATTCTGTTTTGAAGGAATAATGGCAAAAAACATTAAAGTGAGAAGTAATTTTATTTATGACAATGGTTTACAAATAAGTTATTTGTAACTTATCATTTGTTTTTTTTCTACCAATGACTATCATTTCACTGATTACTGGATGATGGCTCACTTTATTCTGTACAGCTTCAACATTAGCACATACTGAAAATAAACACCTTAAAGAACTTTTTAAGATTATATTTCATATTTCACAGCCGTGCTCCTGGTGCCACATCCCCTGTTGTTCCTTTCTCCAGAGTACTGAGCCTGCCACTGCTCCCATCTCACTTCCCTGTCTGGTTTCTCCCATGATCTCGATGAGTTTCACCTGTCCCTTGTTTCCCTTCTTAGGCCCGGCCTGGAATCAATGTGTGTTGAGTAAATGTTTTAATGGGCACCTGTGATGACTGGAGTTCACCAGAAACAAAAAAAATCCAAACCACGAATTAAGATGAGTGATAAAACTATTTTCAGTTCAATCTGCGATAAAAAAAGAGAAAAGTTGAGCTGAACTCTACTTATTTGGCAGAAAGACTGGCCGGTATTACAGCACATTAGATGTAAAATGTGAAGCTTCTTTATTTAGTTAATTTGTTAAACTGTAATTCTGAAGACACACTTTGAGGCCCACATATCTTACAATTTTCTTGTAATTTTGCCATCCGCTGAAGTCCACTTACATCCTTAGTTTGGTATAATGTATCAAAAACAGACATGACTCATTTTAGTTGACCATTTTAAGACAGCAAAGTTTCCGTGTGGACAATAAATACAGTAAATAAGATGTTTTTGGAATCTACATACGCCAAATTCATATACTTTTTCTTAAATAGTGGGGAAATTTTGTTTTCGTATGATACGAGTTCTTTAAGAAACTCTATTTTCCCGCCTTTTTCACATCTCCCTTTCGTCTTTTCACATCATACCATTCTTTATTCACTTGGCAGTATACGCTCTGGTTTCCTTCTCTTGTTCCCACTGCACTTTCTCCCTCTCTGACTTTAGCTCTCTCTCATTCTTTCCCTGTCTCTCTCTCTCTCCCTCCACACCATCCATTTCACTCTCACAGTGGTTCGCTCAGTTTCATCCCTCATGCATTCCTTTCCGGCATTTTTCCTCTCTATCTCTCTCTGTTCCACCCTCGCCCCCGCCCAATTCCCTTTTTCTTCCTCTTTAGGCTGGAAGAGATGGATTGGGCCTGCTGCCCAGGTGCTGGTGCATTTGTCTTTGCCGCCCCTGGACGCCAGCTGGAGTGCTGCCCTATATGCGCCTGAGCATATCAAAGGGCTCCTTTTCGGAGATGCCAAGTGCGGTGAATATGGATGGCGGAGAAACCGCCTCTCTAACTGGTGCAGAGCAAGCCATTGAGCAATTGTGTTCTTTCACTGCGAGAATTCATGTGTGCAGTAAATGAAGGGGAAAAAAAGTCGGATTATTGAACGTCTCTAGACATATGTGAAGTACAGGCGGATGGCAGAGGCTTAGTGCCAGAGACTTCTACTGTAGACCTTCATCAAAGGTGTTGCATGATTCAACAGGAGAAGCTAAAAGGTTTAAAAGTATAGGTGTCTGCATATATATATATATATTTCTTAGCATCTTTTCGGTGCAAAAATGCTATTTCATACCTGTCAAACTTATCTTTGGTGTACTGAGTAGATTAAATGAAAGAAATGGGAACAAATGTTTTACTGCGACAGACCGCCAAAGTGCCTCAAGATATAAACTGCCTAGGTAATCCAACAAAAGTCAAACTATTTTGTCTGATCTTAAACCATTAAAGGTGTTGGCGAAAGGGTGCATGAATGGGCAGAGCTAAATTGCTGTAGCCAGAATAAGAATAAGTCTTTAAATGTGTTGTTTTGTGACATCAAGAAACTATAAGTTGAAAATGGACTGTGTTTGTAGCTTAGTTTCCATATGTGGACTGTATTGATGGGGCAGTAAATGTACCATTAGAAACAATATTTACAGACTTCAAGCATTTTTATTCCAAAAACATGATGATATGGAACCTTTAATATCTTTAATGACATCTCAATCACAAAATGTAGCAGTAAAATCACAATACTGATATTTTGTCCGTATTGTGCAGAACTTATTTAGACAGTTGTATTTTTGACTGAAAACATCAATAGACACTCACAAGCATCACTATTTTCTCTAAGAATTTTAAGAATTCTGCCTTTCTATTTGAGACCTGACCTGATGTCATTCCACCACACTGGGTACGCAGGGTGTGACCTTCTGTTCTCTAAAATGTCCTTACTCTCCAACGAAAGTGTCGGACTGAACAGAACTGGAGACAATTCATCTGCTACACTACCAGTCAAAAGTTCCGGCACACACTGAAATTTTCTACATTTGCATGTTATTCACTTAATATTTACTAAAAATACGCTCTATATTCTTTGTTAACAAACAAATTGACAGTATGTTCGAGATTTGAGTTCATTTATTAAAAGTGAAAGTGATCATTCTGTCATACGTGAACACACCACAGCACACAGTGTGAACAGCACAAAATTCCTCCTCTGCATTTAACCCATTCACCAAGAGAAGCAGGGGGCAGCCAGGAACACAGTGCCCAGGGAGCTGTGTGGGGACGGTACCTTGCTCAGGGTACCTCAGAGGTGTCTTGCAGTCGAACCCACGACTTCCTGATCGCAGGGCAAATGTCCTAACCACTAGGCCACCATCTGCCCATGGCAGACAATACTTTTTATTCATCACTACTGCCCTACAAAATCCCTCTAATATAAATATAATAACAATGTGGATGTTAGATATTTAAGGAGCTATTAAGTGTTTTTAAAGTTAGAGGACAGTCTAGAATTTGACTCTGCATCACCACACAACCAGTTAATAGGGTGTCAGACATGTAGTGTTACAGATTCTCTCATCTTATAAAGGAAACTTGTTTTATTTGTCATATTTTCTTTTATATTTGTTCACTGAATGACTTTTCAATCTTTAACAAGAATAAAATCTGCAGTTAAGGGATTTGTGGTAAAAACCAATGGTGTGCGAAAACTTTTGATTGGTAGTGTATATCTTCTTCTGTTACTGAATGCAGAATTGAAATAGTAGACATCAAAATGCCATGACTGGTGCATTGTTCCTTTTCCATTGAAGCTATTAACCAAAAATTGGTGTAAAAAATTGGTGTCAGTACTAAAATCTGAACTGAACCATAATTCAGAAGGTGAACACACACTATACTACACACATAAATTCAACTGCCAAATTCTATATGAAAGTAACAAACATGTTAATTGCAATTATTATTCAAAAAAAAATTATTCCAATATTCCAATATTTTCATAATACTCGAAGTGTTAATGATGATCCTAGCATGATGTAGTTCACCTCTGGTTTTTAGTTTCTTAAAATTCTGCACAGCCCTTTGTTGCATACAGAATCATTTATTTCTCTGTGATTTAATTTAGACCAGAATTTACCAAAGACCTATTTTATTATAATGTGTTCTCTATGACGTATTCTACTCCTCCTTTACAGTGAAAGACAAAGAAGTCATTTGCTGTGGCATATTTATTAATGAATGTCGAAGCCACCTTTCTTTTTTTGCTCTCGCTGTCTTTGAGGTCTTTATTTGGCTGTATTCTGTAAGCTAGAGGTTTAGTGAGGAACACTGGGTGCCTTGATATCTCAGGCATTCTTGGAAGCTTTACAAAGTTTGGGTGCTTTGATTCTGTTAGTTCCAGAATATAATCCTGTAATTTTTCCACTGCTTTTTTGTGCATCTATTTTGGCCACTTCGGTGCATCTAGTGCGGTTCAAGTATAAAAACAGTGTGGGTGGTAATCTTTGAAATTAGCGCCTTCACAACCCTTGGAGTACTGGCTGCTTCTTTTCTGGTGTCTTCACAGCCATTTCGTGCCTTCACGTTTTTTGCACTTCTGTCTCTGCAAGAACTGAACACTTTCACAAAAGTAGTAAGTGCTGTCTGGGACTGTTGGAGGCACCTTTTGTTCTATTGTTATATTTCAAGTGCTCCTGCAACGTATTCAGTCTGAACTGATCAATCCAAGAAATGTTGCAAGCAAGAAGAGTCTGCTACAGTTGAAAGCATCTTGTATACAGAATCCCACAGAGGTTTGGTTTCATGTGCAAGAATTAATGATCTTTCATTTTCACCAATGTGTTCCTTAAAATGAGGAGACAGGTAAAAAAAAAATAGGTTGGCAATTATAGAATCCTGCTTGCCAGGCCTGTTCACTCCATAACTATTTTTTTCTTTTTTAGGGTCCACTGTTCTTGATTTATGTCTCTTGAAATTCACTCATGACACGACCATATTCCAGCCTTTATTTATCTGTCTGAACCAAACAGGCTTTTTGGTTGCGTGCATTTGACTAAAATGCATTTTTATGCAGAAGTTTGAACATCCTCAAAGTTTTACTGATTTTCTAAGTGTTAACACATCCAATACAGGACACATACTTATTTGGAGTATTGTTGAATATATAAAGTTTGAAAGTATTGTTGAAATTATCATAAAATATAAAATAAAACCTTTGCTACCTTTTATGTTTTTGCAGAACAAAACATCAACAAGCATCAACAAAACTAATCGACGAAAGTATTACACCAGGGGTTCCTTTATGACTGCATATAAAAAATGACATCTGTTCTGCTTTCTCTGTATTGTGCTTCTTTCAGAAAGAAGTCTGGTCTGAAACACTCCTTATAACTTCCATAGAAATGGTGGGGCAAAACTACCACAGTCTGAAGAATTAGACACATTGCTTTGAATTAGACACATTGGTTTTCTAGCAAGAAGTTCAGTTTTCCACAATAAGGGCCCTTTATAACCCTTGCAAACATTCAATAAATGATTTTAAAAATTTAATTCACTCACTACTATAACTTATTTTGTAAATAAGGTCATAACTACCGGCAGTAGAGGCAGAACAATCAGACCAGGGCTCATAGTGTAATTGGTTGCTCAATGTTACATGTATTACAGTAGATAATCATTTTAATACATACACAAACATTTATTTTTTGTTTGAGGTTTGTGGGAATTTAAAGAAATACAGGACCATATGAAGCAAATTAACAAAATGGATTCACCAATCAATCCACCATGAAACGTATTATTTTTTTGTTTATTTCATTATGTTTTTTTTATTGGAGAAATACAACAGATGTTTTTATGACTGTCTAAGCCATCTTAGCAGATAATATGATAATATAATTAATATTCACAACACCCCTTGCTGAGTCAAACTGTTTCACTGAGTGTTGCTAAAGTGCCACTGTGCAGTAATTAATACAGAAAAGGGACCTTTAACACCTTGCCCAGGGCAACAAAAATACTCCAGCAAACTCAGTCCATCTCATCATCAGTCAGCGTAAACCCTTCCAACTCATCTCTTTGCTCAGCTTTCCAGAAGCACAGCTGACAGGAACTGGCAGACAGGACAGTGCTGTTGGCCAACTTTGATCATGGATCTTGTGGAAGGTCCTTGACTTCAAGCACAGTTTTACGGAGGTATAAATCCAAAGGCTTGGATGCTCACTTTGGTTTGAAGACCCTTGTGGTCGTGTAGAGGCAAATTGGCATAAGGCGTCTTGCCAGTTCTTAAAAAGGTATGCAAATATATCTGGCTCAGTCATAGTTGACTGCAGCTTCCACACTTCTAGCCTGAATCATGACAGGCTTTTGGTGTAGTGATTCAGTCACTAAACTGTTCCGGTTCTACAAGGTTCTCCTCAGCTTTTTCTTCTTCATACCTTGCATTTTAATCTGATGATATTGGAACTAACATAAGATTTAAAAAGTTAAGATAAAACAAAAAAACCTAAAAGATTGAGAGCCACAAGTTTCAATGAGAAACAAGCCCACAGTACCTACATGTTCAGTTACATCTTCTGGATCTCAGCTTAATTAGAATCAGAATCAGAAAACTTTATTGGACCCAGAGCAAATTGCTTATGTTATAACTGCACAGACACACAGAGAGAAGAACAATATTAAATATAAATCTAAATAAATCCAATAAAACCTCAAATACGAAATACGAAATACATTACATTTTATACGCGAATGCTGTGTATGAATACTATATATAAGTAGCTTACAGTTAAGTGATTTACTAGTAACACAAACAGTGGTTAGGAATTTGTGATTCAATGTAATAGAGATCAGTAGTACATCAGAAATATTGATGTAAGTAGTGATATTGCACGTGGTAAGACTATAAGCACGTAATAAGATGTTGCACAAAATGATAATGTTAAGTCATGTAGGATCCCTAATGGAAACCTTTTTACTTTAGATTGTACTTTCCACAAATTTTACTGAATGATTCTTACTGCATAATTCAATGGTAAAAATTTCAACAAAGTCATTTTGTGTGGCTTGATGTGAAATGTGGTAGTGGTAAATCTGAAAATAATAAGGTATTTCTCTTCACCATCTGTTGAAACCTATTTTAGGACAAAAGCGTATGTCAAAACTATTGTCTTAGGCATCAGATAGTATATTCATGATTGTATAATAAGCATCTATGATGTAGTGTCTAGAGGCATTAAATCATTTTGGATGTTTGGTTCTTATCACCACAATTGTGAACATTTCTGACTTGTTTTTCCAGAATAGCACATTTGACTCTGAATAAATGTCTGAATGACTTGGATTACATCTTAGGGGAAGCTGGTGACATAGTGGTTAGGGTGTTGCCCTTGCAAACAGCAGGTTGTGGTTTCAAATCCCAGCACTGCCAGTGTCATAACTGAGGTACCCTTGAGCAATGTATCTTCCTAATACACTCGTCCCCCCTCGTTGGTGGCAGCCCCCTGCTTCACTTGTTGAATGGGTTAAACGCAGAGAAAGAATTTCACATTGTTCATGCTGTGGTGTGTTCACACGTGGTTATAAGGGGCCTATTTAATTATGGTAAGCACATATCGAACAATTGATGGAATATTTTTACTGCATATTTGCCACATTTTTCAAAACTGAAATGTCAAAATCTGTTACTACAAGTAACAATTAAGTCACACATTAAAATAATGATGCTGCTCTTTAAATGTATAGAAAATCCTCCAGGAAAAATTTTCCTTTGGTAATCATCTTTTTCATCCTAGATTCTGCTTCTCTGGTGTTCACCTGCTTTTCCCTCTGGTTCTTCCTCATCCTCACTTCTTCTCCCAGGTTGTCCAGTAGAGCCCCCAGTGGGCGGATGCTCATGTTAAGCCCATAAAGCTCCTTAAAAAGCTCTTGGAAGGTGTTGGTGGGGGGGTGTCAGCATTACCCAAGGGATGGAGCCCCATTTACACGCCGCAGTTCCCAAGTCTCACACAACGCTTAGCCATCCAGCTGGGCTTCGACTCAACCCCCACTTTCAAGCAGACCAACCTCGTTGTGATTTAGCAGCAGGTTCAGCAGCAGTGTGGAATGAAAGTAAATCCGATTACTACTGCCATTGCAGAACTGTTTGGACCGCCTCGTTTTCACAGAGAGATTTGCCATTTGGAATTGTTCTCTCACAACATGTGCCAGTGACTTTGGTGTGCAGGGCACTCCAAGGCCAAGCCTTGAGTATAATTTCTCACCTACGAAAGTGTAAGACGTTTCTAATCAATATTTATTTATTTGTTTATTTATTTATTTGTTGTTTGTCAGGGGCTTACCACTGTGGATAGTAAGGCCTTCATCTTTTTATGCAAGCAGCTCAGTACACAAAAGAGTTGCTTTACTCACAGCATCGTGGAGGTAAAACCCAGAGTCATTACTGTCATATTGTGTAATTCAAATGCTGTTAATTACAAATATATCAAATACATGCAGTCTGTTTCTGCTACTATGGCTTGAATGTTTTTTGACTCTCTACATAATCATCTATAGCATCAGTAACAGGAATAAAACCCAATGCACCGTTTCTTTAAGGGAAAAAAAAAATCATCATTTAATAAGACAATGCAAAAGTCTTGAGCCATCCCTGATTTCTTTATATTTTGCTTTAAATCACCTTGTTGGTGCAAAAATACTGTTTGATTTCTGGCAAACCATTTTACCTTTGGCATATTGAGTAGATTCAATTAAAGGAAAGGAAACAAATGTTTTACTGTGGCAGGCTGCAAAAGGCCGAAAGATACTAGGTGCCTAGAAAAAGGACTTCCAACTATTCAGCATTCAGCAACACCAGTATACTGATCACCAGCCTGATCATCTGGATTATCTGAAATAATCCAGGCTCAGTGGCTGGACTGAAAATGAGAGTCTTTGAAAGTCATTCAGGGCACTAGAGAACAGTTCCTCAAGACTACATTAAAAATAAAAAAAAGTCTGGATCTTTGGATGCAAAATATGAAGAAATGAGGGGTGCACCATGACTGTTGCACAGTTCTGTACATCTGGGCTAAATGAAAACGTTTGTGCCAGGTTCATTCCTTTAGACTGGCAAATCACCAAATAATGAAATCAGTCATATTTTAAATTCTGTCAAATAACTGTAAGAACATTTGAACAATACACACAATAATACAACTTCCAATGATGTATTCATTGTTACAGCTGGATTACAGCAATGGAGTTTATGTGATTACACATGTTTATCAACTTCCCTGATATAATTACATTAGGATACCACCTGTAACAGTGAAAACATCACCAGTATTTACACTGTTGTTGCCACACATATATTAGGGACTCTTCATACAATGTGATGATAAGACAGTTAGGAAATTTTAACATTATGTTAATGTGTGCACTGAAAAATGAACCAATAGCAGGTTTGGTTAAGGCTAAAAAAGTTGGTCAAAATTTGAATGTAATTGGCAGCACCTGCCATCCACGGTATAGAAGTCATACCCTGTTAAATTAATCCATTTTTTCTTGCAGAGTGAAAGATGAAAGAGGTTCTCTTTTCTGCTTATCGTTCTGTAGCTGTGACTATTTTGAAACTGACCCCGGTCAGTTCGCCTGGGAAATATATCATCTCGTTGGAAGCAGCAGGCCTCATCTAGACGGAGTAAAAGAGCTGTCAGACAGGGAATGGAGGTTTGATTACTCTCATACACACACACCTGCGTCTTTCTCGGGCTCACACTTCACAACGCTCGTCCTCTACGCGCCTCATCCAAGAAAAAGCTGGCCCGATTTGGACCAGGCACAAAGAGATGCATGCAGATGCATAAGAACACATGAAGCCAAAGACAGATGTATCTTGCTGGAAACAGGAATAAATAACTACTTGAGGACACTTCTCAAGAATGGTCCACTGCAGATGCGCTGTATATGCTTAACCACCATGTTCTGTCCAAATTTTACTAACATTTTTTAAATTAAAATTGATACCCATGTTTATGTATGAGGTACTTTGTTTCATTTTTAAAGACCTAAATTGTGTTTTAAATAAAAATCCATGTATTAAAGCCCCCATAGCAGGAACTATTAAAGTTCTGGTAGAAAATATGTTCTCCCTAATGTCATGTGAACAGTAGTTCTCATATTCCTACAGGTCTGAATATGTTATAAGTCATGGGCCTTATAACTTTTGAAAATTGCATATTATAGTGACCTCAATATCATCCAACACAACCAAAACAAATGTGTGTAAAAATGTTTTATCTATTTTTATATGCAGATAAAACAGGCTGGAGTCCCCAAAGAACACTGATGTACAAAATGTATACAGACACATCATTTTGTGTTTACCTAGTTTATCACTGGCACTACTGCAGTCTTAGAAGAATGGGATAAATACAAGACACAAATGAAAACCCTGCCACGCAATGATGCGGTTTGTCTGTATCTGACTCTCAGTGGAATAAAATTTAAAAGTTCATAATCATGTATGTATGCAGTATAGTATAGTAGCTTCAAGCATGACTCAGCCAATCAGGTTTTAGAGCCTGACATCAGGAGACTAACGTGGAGAACATATTTAAAATATATTTCACTATGTGTTATGTGTCTCAGTGGATTTGCCACTGAATCACAGATGGGTTATGTGAATTTACAGCTTGGGCTAGATATAAATCAGCCAAAACAACAAGGAAAACTAGGTCAATTCCAAAAATTAAACCTTATTTTAATGTCTGTAACACTCAGCACCAGAATGAAAACCCATAATTTCATGATTTACAGAGGTAGTACAGAGCTGTTTAATATTTAGCCATTGTTTCATTGCTGTAAATGGGAAGAGTCTCTCAAATTTATGTATATTTTGCAATGTGTTATATTATTCTATTCTTTACTCTATGTTCTATTTACAGTGTAATATTAGTCTATTGCAGTGTAATAAACATAATATAGAAATTCCGGGTTCGAGGTTACTGTGTATAACTGTGTATGTGACAAAAAACATCTTAATTTTCTAATCTCAAATGTAATGCAACAGTGTTTGAGAAGATCTAATAAGTGTTTCTATTTTTAGCCCTTCCAGCTGACATTATTGCCAGCCATCACTGAGAGTATGTATGTACTACTAGAAACCACACCTGAAAGACTGTAGGAAATTGCATGATGTCAATCGGTGGATTATAATCTTATGACTTTAGCCTTGTAGCCTTGTCAGTAGCTGCAGTGCAAAACTACAGAAGCAAACTACAGAAACCAAACATGCTTTAGCTGATATTTTCTCTTGAGGTAAAGACTAAATAGTGCAAAACACTGTGGTTTTAGCTTGGCTTTAACTAATATTGAACTAAATATGTACTAAATTCAATTCAGCAATACCCAAACCATAACACTCATCTCATCTTGACCTTATGGGGCACTCTAGCCTAAAACTAGTGTTTGGTGTGTTGTTTGTCATAGTATGCAGTATTTTGTAGTGAAGCTTTTTGTCCCACAGCTTTATTAGTTTGACAGAATTTTATCTTGTTTTCATTTTTTTTTTGTATAACATGTTTTCTCACTACTATGCACTATGCAAACACATCATATCACAACTGGGAAAAACAGCTTAAACTGCTGCCCCCAAATCATCAGTTGGATTGGGTGCTTCCTAGTCTTTAAAACAAAAAATATCTTATGCTGGTGAGGAAATCTCATCTCACTTTTATTCATTTTTATCCTCAACCCAAAACCTAAAGGTAATCCTAAATCTAATCCTGAATGTCATAAATATAAACCTTAACACTGTTGAATTTCAGCAGAATTTCAAAGTTTACTCTCAAATGGCTTGAGTTAGAAAAGCCCTGGAGAACCAGTAGGTGGGTACACACATATAGAGTCACTCATCCCCAGACTGTCTGCCCCACTTTCGAGTGGGCAATTCCTCATCTGGCCCAATGGAAAGTCCTCTTTTCTTACCACAGGCAGCCTAATGCACATCATCTATCTATGAAAACCCAGCAGGAGTCTGCACATGCGTGACTATAAATGGACTCATTATCCAAGCCGCCGCTACTGTAAACAGGATGTGCTTACTTCGAGACTCTGTTTGGGTGTGGCTGCTCTAACTTCAACATGGTTCTCATTTACTGGGACTAGAGACCTAGAGAAATAGACAGAATTGAGGTCACCAGAATTATGCAGAAGGATTTACCAGCAGTGCATTTGGCAGAGATTTGAAGCCCTGGCCAAAATGATTCTCCAAATTTGGAGTGTAGTACAGCATGCAGGATTAAAAGTGTAGTGCTGAATGGAGTGATCTCATTTATAATCTTGAACCTTGCCAGCCTCATAGGAGTCTTCTCGTTACATTTAAACCTCAAAGTACCTCTTTCCTGAACTGTTCCAAAGCCCTGGAGATAGAATGGCCTCATTGTAAAGCTGCATGAGGTCATCACCTGAACGTAGTCACAGGAAGATCAAAGAAGATTATGAATGAAAGCACACCTGATTAAATGTGTTGGAAAATTGTTCAATGCGTCTCCATGAAGCTGCTTCAGAGGACATAAAGCTAAGAGTATGTATACCTGCTTCGAGGTATAGAAAGGGCTAGAGTGAAGAATTAAAAGTATAGCAATTTTGATTTGCTTAACATTTCTTTCCTTTTATCTTCACTGTTTCTTAAATGCAAAAGATACTTACACTTATAAAAGTGTCTTCTAAATGTCGTAAATGTAAACATAAAGCTCTTTGAGTAGAAGTTTCAAAACTGACTTTGACTTAGAGAAATAAAGAACTTTTCTGTGGCTTAAATAAATAAGAAATACACTATTTACTGCTTGTAGGAATTCATGAACACATCGCTGTATAGTGTGTATGCCTTTAGATTTTGTATTGGCAGGTTTGAGTCTGAACTTCTGACATTTTTCGGGTTTTCGTTTTGCTCATTCTGAATTAATGTAACCAATGGCCGCTATGTGTGAATCAACCAATGACTATTCTGAATTAATCCAACTGATATTTTCGCTGGATGAATCAACCCATGAATACTCAACACCTGTTCATTCTAAATGACTCTAACCCATGTCTGTTCTGAGAGAGCCAAACAGCCAACCTGCTCTGAATGAATCAACCAGTAGTCACTCTGATACATCCAAAGCTCCTTCTCAGTGAATCCAATCACTATTCATTCTGAATAAAACCTTATGATCACACTTCCAGAACCTGTGAATTTGCAGAATGAAAATAACCTATAATAATCTACAAAATATAATAATAATAAAAATAATAATAATAATAATAATAATAACAAAATAACAACAACAACAACAACAATAATAATAATGATAATACTACTACTACTACTACTACTACTACTACTACTAATAATAATAATAATAATAATAATAATTAGTATTATATTGTTGTTATTATTATTATGCATCAAATGTAGACAGTATTTGCTATGTATCATAGTCACACAATAAGTTGTGTGTGTGTGTGTGTGTGTGTGTGTGTGTGTAAAAAAATTGACTCATGCTTGAAAAAGATTAATTCCAGATTTGCAAACCAAGTACATCTAATCATACATCAAATTTAAGTGTAAAACGAGAATATATTGTTGGGCAAAATTTTAAAATACTGCCAACTTGTCCTTTAATGACGGATCCCCATAGAGAGCACACATACCCACAGAGAACACACTGCTGGAGTCCAATTACGTCTCCGTGGCACATTAGCCGCAACTCGTGGGCATTAGCAGGGGAGCTAACCCGCCAGTGCATCTCCCAGTGTCCCGACCTCCTGCCCACCAAATCAGCGATTAGCATAACAGCTAATGTGCATTAATGCTCCTCGATCCCCCACGGCTCTCAGGCTCTTTCAATGTAAAGTTATGACCCTTGCTGAGTCAGATTATGATGAAGTCAGACAGTTTTTCACAGTTAGCTGTTAAAGCTAATAAATAGTGCTAATGGGTGTCAGCAGGCTCAGGAGTGAGGAGACCTAAATTTTGAATCTGAAAAAAGCATTTAAGGCAGTTAATCAGACTGTACCGAGTGCAATACAACAACAATTTTGTTGTGAAAGATGATACAAAAGAGCCAACACTGTCATTTACTGCAAATTCTTTATTATAACCCATCAGAAACCAAGAAATGTGTTTGTTCGGGGTTTACCACAATGGGGAACCTTATAGGGTTTGTCTTTGATTAACATCATCCATATGTTTCTATTATCCAATCTTCTCAAAGCCTTATGTTCTCTCTTTGTAGTTTTGAAAACAGCTCAATACTCCTGAGTTTCCGTATTCGCTATATGGGCATTTTCTGCAGAATGAAATTCTGTTTTACTATGGCTCCATGTTTCAGCCCCAATCAATCATCTTCAACATGGAAATACAAGTAACAATATCGCTGAAGTATTTGGAAACTTTTTCTGATGTTGCACGTTTAGTTACTGATTTCTGACATTGCATTTTTGAATATTTATTTTTTTTATTAAAACACTGCATAAGAATAAGACCCTATTCAGCAACAGGCAAGATTTAAATGTTTGTGTCATATTTTTATGATTCACAGAATCAACAACAAAGTATAAAAGTTGTGCCAACAGCGGAATCTGCACCATATTTGAGTACCTTCTTTAATATCACCCCAAATTCCAGGGGCCATTCTAGGTTTGTTGCTTTTTTCAGCTAACATGCTATTTAGCAAGCAATGGGCTACAGAATTAGCAGTAGCACATAAAGGCAATGCCCCACACAAACTAATCATTAATATATTAATGTGTGCTGTGCTCTGAAATTTCAAAGTAAGGTTTACATTACAAGTTTTCTTAGCTAGCTAATTAACTGAGAGCTGTTGAGGGTAAGTGGTCTTACTGAAAAAAGTCTTTTTTCAACTGAAAAACTGTTTGCTAAATGACCTTTTGTAGCCCCAACACAGGATTCTTGGAACATACAATCTTAGGAACATAGGTCCTTGAAAACATAGGGCCCTGGGAATATTGGGATATAGGACCTTGAACACACAAGTCTTATGAGTTTCCCCTGTTGAGAACATTAGACCCTGAAATATAGAGCCTTGGGAGCACAAAGCCTGGGGAACAACAGGTCTAGGAACTGTAATTATGCTCCCTGTTAATCTGTATCTAATTTGAGACTAATTTTTATGTGCTTTTGTACTCTTGTCAGGATGCATGCCAACAGCCTTCCATGTTCTTCAGTGCAGCTGTGACCCCTGAGCTTCAGCAGGCTGTCAGAAAGGCTGAGGGCAAAAGAAGTTTCATGTCTGAATTTCTGTTGAACTCATGTCGAGATGTGACAAGGTTACTGATCTTTGCCTGTGGCTTAAACAGCAATTAGATTACAGAAAACACGCACACACACCACATTTCTCGCTATATCAAGCTTACCCAGGAGGGATAAGCGGGCAAAGTATAGAACAAAAGGAAGTGTTCTTATGTCACATGCCACATGAACACATTGGTCTTTAGCCTGGGGTTCCTCTGCAATGGACAAGGGTCAAAGGCTGGTCATCATTTTTTTTTTATGGCTGCTGGTCACAGATGTTCTACAAAGGTCACTGTAACGTCCTCCATAGTAGTTAATCGTTATTGTTAATTGTTATTGCAATTTTAGTCTCTGCAATACTAATAGCGCAAAATGACTGCAATATTTAAACGTGCCTCTAACCAATTACAATGTTTCTGACAGGGTGACCAATCATAGCTCCAGGTGGGTTAATGAGTCTTCATGTAATCCATCAATAGTCTGATTTTTAACAGTTAAAACTATTGTCAAATATGTGAATGAATAGGCTGTGCTAATCTGCTGTAGCCAGAATAAGGAGATATATTTAAATGTGTAGGTTTTATGACTTTTTGTAGCTTATTTTCCATATATGGACTGTATGGATGGGGCAGTAAACATATCTCTTTAAACCAACATTTACAGACTTTCAAATTCCAGAAAAGTGATGAAACAGGTTCTTTAATGTATTGAAATGCATTGCATTGCTAATGTGTTGCCCATATCATACAGTCCCACTGCATAGTGTTATTGGGTCACAGCACTCTTTCTGTTATGGCAAAATGTCAAAACACCAATTTTTTTAATTATTTGTCAAAAGTCATGCTAAACAAAGACCAAATCTTGTGGCTTTGAAGGACTATTGTTGCATTTTCAACCCTATCTCTGTCTGCCACATTTGTTCTGTACCATCAGTTATCATTTTAATGCATTTCCCTTGTCTTAGGAGAGAACAGAAAACTCATTAACTTACTTATATTAGAAGCCATCAAGTAGTTGCTGATGTGGCTGTTAGAGTGTGAGTATTTTTGCAGCTTGATCATGGTTGTAAACAAGCCGTACGCAATGTTCATTTACAAAAAACATGGGCTTTGTTGCAGCCAAGGTTTTTACAGTTCTGTCTCACAGCCTTCTATTCGAAATACTTTTCTGAATGGGACCTGACTGTTAATGTCTGGTTAGTTTTTAAATGTTCATTGGTCTTGAGTCAGATTCAAACATCACAGTCCTCTTTCTCTCATTGTCCATCTTCCTGCATTTACCCTGGTATGATTTTTCTCCATGCTTTATTCTTTCTCCCTGCTTTTATTACCCTGATTCTGCTGTGCTGGAGTTACTCATGTTCTTGGCGGTGAGGCCTAACAGTTCAGCAAAAGAACAAAGTATTGTGTAAAGCAGAGGTCACTACCCTCCTATTAGAGATTTACTTTCACCTCCAACCCAAATATATCACGTACACATATTTCAGCTAATCTATTGAAAGCAGCAATTAGGTAGATCAGGTGAGGCTGATTAAAACTATCTGCAGGAAGGTTGGTGACCAGTGGCATGAAATGTATCACAAATTGCACATATTTATGATTATGTTAAACCTTTTTATTGCAAGTAGCCTTTCTGTCAGTTTGTCAGTGATTTGATTGTTATTAACATAATTCATCAGTTATCATTTGGAAAATGTATTCAGCCTCCAGTTGGATTTGAGTTGTGTTTTCACCAAACTTTATCAGCTGCAGTCGGCCTGGGACAGAATTTTGTCCAGGTAAAGTCAGCTATCTGTATATTCAGTGACAGTCAAGATTGAAATATTTTTAATAATAGTTTTATGATTCAAAGAATTAACAACATTGAAAACTGTAAAAGCTGGTGAAGAATTTGATTTGAGAGTATTGATCAGATGTACAGATCTGATAAACTATTACCAGTCCCTCTGGTAAAACAATCTGGGCAACAATCTGGTATTACAAATGTGTTGGACTAGATACGGCTTAATTTTGTCACAGTCATGTTACTGCAATTTTGATAGACTATAGTTGAGTCCAGACAGAAATTTGAGAGCCTGTTGTTGTTTTGGCACAGAAATTTGTTGGGCTGTATTTCACTTGTCACAGAATTTTATTGGGCTACAATCAGGTTATAGTCATTGTTTTCAGGCTACAGTCTGGTTTGAAACGGATTTTGTTGGGCTATATTAATGTTGTGACAATTTTGTCAGGCCATATTCAGGTTGGAATATATTTTTTCAGGCTGCATTCATGTTGGACCTGAATTTTGTTGAGGTACTGTTGGGTTAGGACAGAAACTTGTCAGCTACAGTCATGTTGGGACAGAAATGTGCCGGGCTATAATTGAGTTCAGATGGAATTTTATCAAGTGGCAGTCAGGCTCTGACTCACAGCTTAGTCAGAACCTTCTTCTATACATGGTGGTCTGGACTGAGTCTGGCTATTTTTGGGTTTTCACAAATTTCAGCCCCAAAGAAAGTTACACTTTTGTCTGTGCCAGAGAAGTTACCATGTGAGACATTCTCATTTGGCAACAGTAGTTTGTTGATATCATTTCTGACAGGCCTTATCACTGAATGTCTCAGAAAAAGTAAGTAAAAGTCTTTTCTTCTTCAGGATTATGCTTGTGTTCTCTGATAAGGTCATACTTGAAACACCCAGAACCGAAACCTGAAGCACCTGACCATTATAGCACTGGTCCTGTCAGTTTTGACTAAAGACAACATAAAATCTTTTTTGAAAGCACAATTCTGAAGCCATCCTAATCATTCTAGAATTGCAGCACTGACAGCAAAGTTCATATGACTGTACTTGTATGGTCATATATGAAAAAGAAGTAATCGTGAAAATGGTAAAAATGGACTAGAGTAAAAAAAAAAAGAGAAAATAGATGAAATGTTAACTCTGCAGTAGAATGCAAACAGTTTCCTTATTACTGGTGTTGTGGGGGTCCTATATCTCTATACATATTGTATTCAGTACTGTGTGTGTGTGTGTGTGTGTGTGTCTGGACAACGCCCCCCAGTGATAAAATAGATTAAATGTTAATTTTGCAGTAGAATGCAAACAGTTTCCTTATTACTGGTGTTGTGGGGGTTCTATATCCCTATACATACTGTATTCAGTACTGTGTGTGTGTCTGCGTGTGCGTGTGCGTGTGTGTCTGGACAACACTCCCCAGTGACACTGCAGGGAATTCACGTTTGATCTAGTTTGTTATAGAAAAACGAGTTACCTTCAGAGTCCAGAGCATGGGCGCCAAAATCATTATAGCCTATAGCATATTATTTGCTTATTTCTCATCATTATCAGTGATATAAACTGACTGTATAAACTGAATATGCTTCAATGTAGCATTCATCGATACACTACTTATAAGTAAATATTTTAAATATATTTTTCTCTGAATATGCATATTATTTGCCTATTTCTCATCATTATCAGTGTTATAAACTCACTATAAACTGTATAAAATCATCCGAAAAAAAAATCATCCTTGGTCCAGAGCCACGAGCAACAGCAAGTTAGCATTAAAAAATCTCTTTTCTTTTTTTTCTGAACAGGTACCAACAGAAACATTCAGTATATTCAGTAGAGAGTGTCCCTGTTAAAATGAGGAGAAGCAGTTGAGCACAGAAAAATGAACTTTCAAAGTAAGAGTAATTTTTTAAAACTGAGTTAACGTACGATAAAATAATTGTCGGGGTTAATTAAACAATGTGTTAACACGATAATAATGCGTTAACATGCCCAGCACTAATACACACACACACACACACACACACACACACACACATACACATACACACATATATATATATATATGTATGTTTGTATTATGCTAAAGTTGGGTAAATGAAATATTTGGGTAGATACAGTTCGACGGCAGGGCTGAAAGTGAGCTGCAGCTGAGCTAACTGCATTACTGCTTTTTGATTGGTCAAAATTGTTTTGTCTGTGTAAAAAACAACAATGGAGATACAAACTAACAACTGGGAAGTTGACGAAGAACAAGGACGACTGTCTGTTTAGGCTATATTTCAGTGGGACTTTTTTATGACACAAATGTATCTTTTACGCTGTGAGAAATCTGATGGAGAACCAGGACATCACTAAGTTAGCTGGTTAGCTTAAACAAGTTTATAAATTAGAAAAGAAAAGATATATAAAAAGAAAAGATATATTAAAAGAAAAGACATGTCAAAAGCTGCTCTGACATAAAACTTTCTGCTGGTTTGACTGCATGGATGCAGCTTTGGGACGACAACCGGCCATAAACTGTGTGGAGAGAAATTGCTGGGCTGAGATACACTGGAAAATCAAAGCATGCCATATCATCGCAGTATAGTTTATGTACAGTACAGTTCCCGTATACCTATGGAAAAGTGCCTTAATGCACTTTATAATTACTAAGGTGCACTCTAGGCAACAGGGATTCTGACTCACGATTTACAATTTCCGGTGTAATCACCATTTCATGCATGCCACATACAAACAGCATGCAAACGCGACTGATTCATGGTAACACCACTGAACGGATCATTACTCAGTTACCTAGTAATGGTTTTCCCTAGGGTAAGTGCTGGGCTCTTAGTGGGCGTCCTCTCCTCTCTCTGAACCCCTTCTGTCAGTTTGTGCGGAGAGTGAGGTCCCCTTTGATCAGGCGACACTTTGAGTGACGCGTAAGTGCCGGGTGTACAAACAAAGTGCTTGCAACATGAAATGGATTAAAAATTTAATTAAGCACAGCTTGGTCTCAATCTTATTAATTATGCTTCAAAGTGGGGACAGCGAGCGCTGCATCATGACGGATTCACAGAAAATGAGGGTTATTGAGGCATGATAGAAAGAAAACAGACAGTGAACAAAGTGGATGCACAAAGTAGCTTTAAATTAAAGGAATGAAATACATTTAAAGACATTATAGGGGTTTTGTGTGCAGTCAATTAAGCTAATTGACTTTTGCTGTCAAACTGTTAAGTTGTAATTGAAGATCTTCAAAAATGCAATTTTCAATAATGCCATGATTTTAACACTGTACTTCTACATTTTTGGTTGATTCTGATTATTGTGTGTATGCTAGCTGTCAGGCCTGGGCACGGTGATGGTGGGTGGCCGCTAGAGGCCACTCTTGTTTAAGTCAGTGTATTTTGGTGTTGAGATTTTTATTTTGAAGTAGCATGGAGTTTATTAGTCACAGCTGGTTTGAGTTTATGTTTAGTAGTTCTGTTTGCTTATTGGGTCTTGTCTTTTGTTTTGTAAAAAAAATGACAGATTGACCCACCAACTAACTAGGGGCGCTGAAGTCGTGGCGTGCTTGCCTGAGGAAGAGGAGTGGCTCCTGAGGTAACTGTCCGCGCTCTCTTAGCAGCTCATCGCCGGAGACATGGCTGCGTATGGCTTCGCCAACTGGCGAGCTCCTCCACTAGCGAGGAGGAAGCAGGCAAGGAGGCCCGCATTGAGTCACCGAGCGAAGGCGCCGAAGACAGGGGCTCTTTTGAGTCCTCCACCACTCTGCAAACCCACGCAGCCTGTCTCTCCTCTCCTTACGGCAAAGCAGCCAGGCTCTCCGCCCCACGAGAGTGAGCTTGCAAGCACAGAGACCCCCATGCACTCGAGCACCCAGACCACCACGCTCTCAAGCACCCAGATCATGCTCGCGGGTGCCAAAGTTACTACCTGGAGGCCCATACCAGCAACCCGGAGACGGCAGCTGCCACCCACGCCTACTCCCCGGCTTCGGGTACCAGCTCCAGGTAGCGTAGTCGGGGCAGCCCAGAGCCCACAGCCTGTGGACCTTTTGGGCCCTTTTAGATCAGCCATTAGGCCTTTTAGTAGAGCCCTTGAGACCCGTTTTAGCCCAGCAGCTTAGCCCGTTCGCCCAGCAGCTTAGCCCAGTAGAGGAGCTGTTAGCCGCAGAGGGGCATTTAGAGGGGCTGTTAACCACAGAGGGGCACTTAGAGGGGCTGTTAGTCACAGAGGGGCTTCCAGAGGGGTTGTTAGCCGCAGAGGGGCTTCCAGAGGGGTTGTTAGCCGCAGAGGGGCATTTAGAGGGACTGTTAGCCGCAGAGCAAGTTCCAGAGGGATTGTTAGCAGCAGAGGGGCATTTAGAGGGGCTGTTAGCCGCAGAGGGGCTTCCAGAGGGTTTGTTAGCCGCAAAGGTGGCTTCCAGAGGGTGTGTTAGCTGCAGAGGGGCTTCCAGAGGGGTTGTTAGCTGCAGAGGGGCTTCCAGAAGGGTTGTTAGCCACAGAGGCACTTCCAGAGGGGTTGGTAGCCGCAGAGGGGCTTCCAGAGGGGTTGTTAGCCGCAGAGAGGTTTCCAGAGGGGTTGTTAGCTGCAGAGGCACTTCCAGAGGGGTTGGTAGCCGCAGAGGGGCTTCCAGAGGGGTTGTTAGCCGCAGAGGGGCTTCCAGGGGGGTTGTTAGCCGCAGAGGCGCTTTCAGAAATTTTAGTAGCCACAGAGGCGCTTTCAGAGGCTTTGCTAGCCGCAGAGGGGCGCGCTATAGTCACAGAGGGGCACGCTATAGTCACAGAGGGGCACGCTATAGTCACAGAGGGGCACGCTATAGTCACAGAGGGGTCCATTACAGCCACAGAGGGTTTTTTAGAGGGACCTGCTATAGTCACTAAGGGGCCCATTACAGCCACAGAGGGGCCTGCTATTAGTCACAAAGGGGCCCACTACAGTCACAGAGGGGCCCATTACAGCCACAGAGAGGTTTCTAGAGGGGCCAACTATAGTCACAGAGGGGCCTGCTATAGTCACAGAGGGGCCCGCTTCAGCCACAGAGGGGCCCATTGCAGCTACAAGGGCCGGGGGTCTTCCCATGAATTTTTTTGGGGGGAGTACCGGGGTCTCCACCAGCTCCGGAGGAGCGGTTTGCAAACAAATAGACCCCAGAGTCAAGGAGGAGCTCCTGGAAGGGGCCTCCACCCACGTGGACAGCAAGGGGTTCCCCGCTGAAGGGCTCCCAGGAGGGGGCTCTACACCGGAGGACAGGGTGGGGCTCCCGGTAGGGGGCTCCGCCCACATTGACAGCGAGGGGTTCCCCGCGGAAGGGCTCCCAGGAGGGGGCTCCGCCCCCAAGGACAGTGAGGGGCTGCCGGTAGGGGGCTCTGCCCCTGAGGACAGTGAGGGGCTCCCGGCAGGGGGCTCCCAGGTTAGGATTAGGACATTCAAAAGGGAGTGTCCCATGAGACCCACCCGGACCGCCCTGGCCGTGCGGAGCGCCGGCCAGGAGGTCATCCGGGTGGTGCTCACGGGACGCTTCCCTTTGACTCCGCCCCAACCCCCCCCTCCGTTGGTGTTTTGTGGGCGCCCTGGGACTGTCAGGTGTACTGTCAGGCCTGGGCACGGTGACGGGCCACCCTTGTGTAAGTCGGTGTATTTTGGTGTTGGGACTTTTTATTTTATAAACTAGCATGGAGTTTATTAGTCACAGCTGGTTTTGTGTGTATTTAAAGAGTTTTTGGTTTATGTTCTGACGTCTGTCAACCCGGTCTTTAATCTTAGTATGTTCCTGTTTTCCCGGTCCTTACTCCTGTTTTCGTTTTCCTGGTCGTTTTGCTTGTGTTTCCTGTCTCCCTTGGTTTACGTTTCATAGTTATAGAGTTTGGCTCTCATGCCGGTTTTTGGTTCTCTGTTCTTTTCTGTTTAAAATAAAAGAAACCTTAATATGCACTTCGACTACTCGTGGTGTCAGTGTCCTGCCCTGCATGCGAGGAGAAGGGGACTCAACATGATATAATCACACTCCTTAAACGTTTACTAAACGGAAATAAGTCGGTTAGTGAAAACACTAAAAGTATTTTATGTCTCCCTTTGCCTTTTAATTAAAGGTTTATGTGAGTTGCCAAATTATAGATTTAGGTTTCATTGCATTTTTAGAAAGCACCCCAACTTTTTGAGAATGGGGCTTGTAAATGCATGTACATGTTCAAGGTTCATGTTTCCATTTAACTGTTATTTACACTGCTGCTTTTAAAGTGAGTCTGTCAACAAAACATCTTTTTAGACATTAATGCAATTATATGCAACTTAAAATTAAGAGGAAAACCAGGTGCTGAAAGTCAAACTTTAGTAAATGTAGTAAAATATGTAATGAGCCACAAATGTAACACCTCTTGCTACTTTTTGCATAATCCTTCCAGAGAAGCATACTTTGCATTACTGTTTCAAAACAACAGAAATAATTAGCCAGAAATGACAGCAACTATACAATAATCATTTTGTAAAACCTCAATTTTGATAAAAATCTGTTTATTTAATTTTACAAATTTAGTATTTTCTCCTGAACAGTTGTCACATCAGGGCATTTAATCCATTTAATATTGCTCAACACAACACCACACCAGGCACATCACTGCCCTGGCTTTCCGCTACTGACAATATACAAATGTGTATCACACTGAAGGTCATTTCCATTTCCCCTGATGGCTGCAGTGACTCTTGTACTTATAATGACCAGAAGAAAATTAGAATAGACGAGAATTAAAAAGTAATTACTCTGCCCATGCATTCACTACTTAAGGATAATCTGAAGAGATCAAATGGTAATGGATGCATTTGACTATTCAGCCATTGAATGAGGAGGCATTAAATCTCAATCAACAATTTTGTGATAAAACACCACAGACAGAATTAAATCTAATCTACACAACACTCCCTCTGCAATTACTACGGAGGTGGCTCGTTTCGCTCATCTGCTTCAATATCCCAATATCCCAGAACCTAACAAAGAACCAATTATTCTCTAATGTTCTACAGCGTTCTATAAATGGATTTTAAATTGGTCCAGAGCTACTGGTCACACTGAGCAAGAGGCAATCAGTGAGTGGCCTAATGATCAATAAACACTAGACACACCTGCAATAGAGAACTGGCTGGAATGCAAATGAACTGCAGTTCTCAACACCAGACCTGTTGGTATAAATGTATACATATTTATATTCTGCTCGTAAGCAGATGAAAACCTGGACCCCAAGAGCAATCTATGCTCCTCAGGAATGTTTTGAACACACTGACTGGGACAGTTGCAATGTTTGGTGGCTCTGCCAGTCTGGAGGAGTACACAATGCCAGTGACCAGTATAACGGAGATAATGATTCCACTTTCCCAGTAATTGCTATTATTTACCAGTACTTGCCATTATTTTTATATATTTGTCACTTTTTATCACAACATGTAAATAATATTTCTGTTAAAACTATTTATGTTCTGTTCATACTACTTTACCACTGGGGAATGTAACATAGGTTGTGAGGAAACCTGATATATCTATATCTATATCTATATCTGTCACACGCACCGGGTCGCGTGGCGCCAATCGGTGTCGGAAGTGACGTCACGGGGAGTATAAACACGCAGAGGGCAGGTAGAACCGCACACAGTCATTAGAGACCCCTCTCTATGCCAAGTGTCGGAGTTGGTACCGTGAGTACTTCAGGGATACGTCCCCTCTCTCTCTCTCTCTCTCCCTCTGTGTGCGTGTGAGAACGCAGACTCCTTTGGTGGGAATCCTTACTCCTTTTCAGGAGCGTTCTCATAGCAAAGTGCGTGGGCAGCCTGCTCTATCGT
>JBBJLS010020702.1:0-15161 GCA_037577275.1 Bryconaethiops microstoma
CCTATTGCTCTGATGACAGCTTTACACACTCTTGGCATTTTTTCAATCAGATTCATGAGGAATCGACCTGGAATGGTATTTAATTAACTGGTGTTCTTCGCCAAGAGCTCATTAGTGATATTTCTTGCCTTATTTATGTGTTTGGGGATCATCAGTTGTGATGGTCGGGTTGGTACACAGTTAGTAATCCATTTCGACTACGGTTCTACTCCACATTATGGCAAGAACCACTTAACTAAGTATAAAATACAACGGTCCATCATTACCTTATTACAGAACATATTCAAGTTTAACTTTTTTTTTTTTACTGCATAATTCCAATGCGTTCCTTCGTCATTTTGTTTTCAATAATAATCTACAATGTAGAAAATAATAAAAACTAAGAAAAAACATTGAATGAAAAGGTGTCCAAACTTTTGACTGGTAGTGTATATATACATATATATATATGAATTATATTTGACATTATTATATTTTATATTGTAAAACTGTATCACACACACACACACACATATATATATATAATTATTGTATTTTATAAAGAATTTAATTTGACTTTTATGAGATTATTATTTACCTTCTGATGAGCTGAGGAGCTGTGCTCTCTAGCACAGTGAATGGACCCATAACCCATCTTCATCCATCTGTGTCTGATCAGAGTGAAGGGCAGTGTGGAACCCTGACTTCTCCTCTTTACTCTGCAGATCTTCACCTGAGAGGAACGGCCAGCAAGTGGCAGAGAGCTGAGCACAGGTCTTAAGAAAAGCTGCATAGCAAGAGACTACATACAGCTCTAGCCAGTCAATCAGATCCAGGTGCGAATTAGAACCTCCCTACTCAGTTCGTAACATTCCAGGAAACCACTAATGCTAATAAAGTGACTGTCAGACTTTTTGTACTCAAATAGTCCAGATTCGTAATCATGTGTTAATGTCGCTCGCCATGTCGAGCTAAAAAGTCAGGATTGAAAAGAAGAAAAGCACATCACACCACCTACTGGACTGGAGGGAAAGAGAGCAGCTCTCCTGGCTACATGTGGCTTCACCCTGAACATCATAGTATGATTTGTGGTGGAAACCACACACTGGTACATTCTAATTAGATTCCAATTACTACTGCACTGCAAATATGACTTTAGTTGTGTAAGCAAATGAAAGTGTAAAATGACCATTTATCGAACACACCACAGCACATAGTGTGTAACCCATTCACCCAAGTGAGGCAGCAGGCAGCCAGAAACAGCGCCTGGGGAGCAGAGTGTGGGAACATTACTTTGTTCAAGGGAACCTTAGTGGTGCCACTAGCAGTCCTGGGATTCAAACCCACAACCTTCTGATTGCAAGTGCAACTAACTAACTACAAGGCCACCAGCTGGCCCAAGTAAATATTTTGACCTATGATCTTTCCTCTCCATTTCTAGCATTTTACCTGTAAAGTAAAATGGAGAAAATCAGTTTTCTTTAAAGCTGCAATGACTTTGTTAAAGCACAATAATATAGTTTTCATATTTAATGAAGATATTTTGGTCACAAGCTTAGCACATCTTTTTTAGGCCATAATGACTCCAAAAAACAGTCATGCCATTGAAAGTCATTGGACAAATATACTAGAAAGCAAATGTCAGTGAGCTGTTTTGAATTTGTGTTGTGTTGCACTACGAAACCAAACCCCTTAATTTTACCCATTAAACTGACCTTAATTTTGACCTCACAGAAAATTAAGTAAAGTGCACAGATTAAGTGTGATTAAGGGGTAAAATTACTGAATGTTCCCCTTTTTCAAATTTGCCCCTTAAATAATAGAACCTCCTGAATTAACGCCTCAAATTTAAGATTCAGGGGGTTCACACTTAAATCTAATTTGAAGGTAAAATTAAGGGGTCGGTTTCACAAATTAACGGCCACTTTATTCAAATGAAAGGGGTTCGGTGTATTTTCAGGGGTAAATAAGGTAGGGTTAAGCACATGTTTCGTAGTGTTGGATTTTATTATTTGGAAGTATAAATGCACAAAAAGATGTACAATTATTTACAATCACAAGTAAGTCTCTCTCTCACCCTCTCGCTCTCTCTCACCCACTCTCTCTGACAAACACACACACACACACACACACACACACACACACACACACACACTCCCCTCATCTCCTCTGTTGTGATTGTGTGGTTGCTATAAAACCAGCGTTTTGAGACACCCAAGCATTCGTTTTATGAGGAAAAAAAATTGTGTTAAGAAAAAAAATGCTCCCTATACAGACTCGAACTCCGTTCTGGTTCAGAGACTGGCGTTCTAAGACGTTGAGCCACTGGGGGGCGCAATCACTCTAAATTAACAGTTGCACTTAAATCATCCATGTAAACCGTGTGGGATCTGCCCTTAGAAATTAAATAAATCAGTGTCAATAGTTTATCAGTCTCATTATTATAATCAGTCTCATTAAGGAAGAAAGAGCTGAAAAAACGTCATTTATATCCCTTAATACACACAGGATAGTTCGCAGGATAGTTCTCTCCGCTGCTGAGGTTAAAGTGAAAATATGAGAAAATATGTGAAAATATGAGAAAAAGCTGTTCTCAAAAACACAAGGTGAATGAAAAAAACTGTTCAGTGCCAATCCTGTTTCACTGCCTTCAGGACATCCTCCATCCCTCCAGTCTCACCTCCTCTAATTCCATAGCAACTACGGAACCAGCCTCGCTCCTCGATGTCCATTATGACACCATCATGACGTTGTTTATAGAGGCACAAAGCAGAACAATCAAGACACATTTCCCTTATTTGCTGTTTTATCACACACTCATTTTCACCTGTGAAATTTTAATGTATGTGTTGAGGCAACTTAGTGAGGACCATGTCTGAGTATTTTCTGCGCTCCAGGAAAAGTGAGTCTTACCTGAGATGCCTTTTATTTTATACAATTATTCTCAACAAATCATTTTCTGTGATAAAGTGAAGAAACCTGTTCATCGAATTAGTGTAATTACGGCAGGACAAGTGCAGGGAAAATGATTAATTTGTACAACTAATTCACGAAATTGAGAAAAAAGAATGACATTTACAGTGGTAACCAGTCAGGAGTCCAGACATGTGCTCATGTTTTATAGCTATAAGAAAATTTAAACAAACTAGTCGTGCAACCAGAGTTGGGTAACCAGCCAGACACCAAAAGGCAAACTGAGGTTTTATAGTTCATATAGTTTTATAGAAAACAAAAGAATTGCTTATATTTACTTCCTAGGCTGCTTCTGCTAGTGCTCTTCATAGGTCATAAACGTGAGTTTTCCAACCACAAACTGTGTTCCAAATGGCACAGCTCTGTGCTTCAGATAAATTACTGAATACATTTCTAATGGTTACGTTCTATTTTTAACACACAGTTTACTGCAGTTTGGAACACAGCCTAGTGCACTAAACGTCCATTAGCGTGACTTTGAGCCTATGGCCAAAAAAAAAAAAGAACTGAGGAGAAAAATATAGGAGCTCTAGCTACAGCAAATGTATCTCTTAACTTTAACATTCAAATCCTTTGCGGAGCTATTAGAGATACAAGCTAGGTTAAAATAAACATGTAATAAAAAAAATAATTAATTAAAAAAAAAACCAGATTAATATCGGGAGCAGCCAAAAGTAGAAGAATAATGTAGTTTGTAAACATGTATAATGTTTCAATAAGTACTATTCATAAACAGCATGGTTACAGGTAATGGATACAGAGGCTGTGAAATTATTTATACGTGTTTTTGCTACATAAACCCCACATTAACATCATAAGTGGGGAAAATGTCATTGTAATGAAACTCGAGAAAGGAATCAACTGTGAAGAGCTTTAATTCACAGCAGACAGAAACAGTCCAAATGTATAAACATAATACAGTCAAGAGGTCAGACTGGGGCAGGCAGAGCAACACAGACAAGCAATCCAATAAAACAGAGCACGATTCAAAAATCCCAGGAACAGGAATATCCAAAGCAAGGCTAAAGTTGTAAACAATACAACAGATCAAAATCCAAATAATCCAGAGACAAAGCAGAAAGAAGCTCAATGTGTTAACAGGTAGACAAAACTTCTCAAAGTTTCAACTGCCTGTTTAATACACTGACCAGATGCAAATGTTGGCCACGTCTGAGTTTAGCACCTTTGTGGTGAGGAGGGTGAACAGCTCCTGGAATCCTCACAGTCACAGAAGAAAAATGAAGGATATGGACTTTTAAGTTCACCTTAGATTAAGTGAAAGTTAGCAATTTGCTAAAGCTACATAATGTTCCAGAAGTAACATGGTGGTCTACTTTATTAACTTGTCCGGTCCTGTAATAATGATGTAAAGGCAGATTCTCAGATGATTTTTGCTCTTCAGAACAAATGGCCCAGACGAGCGACAGCAGTGCTCATGACCGCACCTGCCTTGTCCCGAAAAAAAAGAGGAAGAACAGGAGCAGCGGGCAGTCCCAGAACAAGAGGAAGAGAAAGAGAAGAGGAGAGCTGGAGGAGAGAGAGAAAGTAGAGGAGCAGATTTTAACAGCTGCTGCAGATGTTGAGGAAAGGGGGCGGAGCTCTAGTGGGCCCTCATGTTCAGCATCCCATAAGGATGCTTCGTCCAAGAGGCAGAGGAAGGAGACAGACAGTCACCTGGAAGAGTCCCAGAGTGACCAGCTGGACAGAGACTATGACCATCTGTATGGTGAATTCCTACTGAGAGGTGTGTAACACGGAATTAGAGACAAAAACACACACACTCACACACACAAAGAGTAGATCAGTTAATTTTCTACTCTCCCTGTAGAAGAGCTGGATCAGAAGTATGAGATCTTGGAATGTTTGGGTGAAGGAGGATACGGCACAGTGTACGCTGCCTACCGCAGAGAGGACAACCTGCCTGTAATTAACACACGCACACACAAAATAAACTACACATACCTCCCCCCCCACACACACACACACACACACGCATTTCTGAACTTATGCAGCTATTGTACAGTGCTGTGTCCCTAAAAGCAATGGTGAATCATCAGGAATGGGTTTAATCCAACCCTTTTTTTATATCTTGCAGGTGGCTATTAAATATATTCCCACGCAGAATGTGATTCGCACTTCAATGGTAAGCTAAAGTTAACTCTCTCACATACACACACACACACGCACACACACACACACCCTATCACCAGGGCTGTGAACAATTCTGATTGGTAAGATTTTCTGTAATAGTCCATTTCACATCACTCTACTCTCAATGACTCTATTTACATTCTAAATATGTAGTTTAGCAGAAACTGTGAAGAAGTTGCAGAAAATGATACCAAAGGCCATCAGATTGAAGCTTGAATTTTGAATATCCCATACACTCAGAAACCACGTAAAACTAGTGTGATGAATCAGCGATGACTCGTCACTGTACCTTCACCACTTTCACTCGCTGACCACAAGAAACACTCTCCGGTGAAGGACTAAAGGACGGGAAACACAAACTATGCATCAACATGAGCTGGAGTTTCTAACTGTACACCAGCAAGGTGGCACTTCAAGGAGGAGGACTGCTTGTGTTTGTGGTCTGGAGGAGGAATGTGTGTAACACTGTGCTCTGTTGTAGATGCTGGATGGAAAACTCAGAGATCTCCCGCTGGAAGTGGCTCTGTTGATGAAGGTAGGCGAAGACAAGGCCGTTGCTAGAGAGGCGAGAGGTGTTTCCGTGGAGCTGCTGGATTGGTACGAGATGTCTGACGAGCTGGTGCTGGTGATGGAGCGGCCGGTGCCCTCCATGGACCTTGTGGACTACATCCTACACTGTGGAGGCTACTTACAGGAAGAGGAGGCCAAGGTGAGAGACATCACATGTGAACATTACAGCCAGGACCACTGAGCCTGGCTTTAAGTAAAACAGTGCTGTAATTACTGGGGTTTACGCCCCTGATTTAAGGTGTAATTTAATAGATTGTAAGTAGATGTACATGGATTCAAGATTCTTGCCTGCTTGCAAGGATGTCCTGCATTTCTTGTATTAGCCTGTAACTCCATCCTCTCTCTCACACTGTAGGTCATTCTAAGGCAGCTAGTAGAGGCTCTGATCAAGATCGAGTCTAGGGGCATCCTGCACCAGGACATTAAGCCAGAGAACATCCTGGTACACATGGACCCGGAGAGTCTGAACATCCGGGTTCTGGACTTTGGCTGTGGCTGCCTTATGCAAGAATACCCCTGCACTAAGTTTCTTGGTAGGGATTTGCAGTGAATACTATAATCACCTGAGAGATTTGAGAGTGAACAGTTTCACTAAACACTAATTTTTAAAGTTTAAATTCTTATCTAAGGTACTATAATTATTTATAAACAGTAATAACATAAACGACATATAATTAAATATGCATTTTATTCAAATGTACAGTGGTGTTAATGTTTTGGTGGTGCAGTGAGTAACACTGTCACCTTACAGCCAGAAGGACCTGCAAAGTCATGAATTACAGACACGTCTACAACCAAATGGGTTTTAATGTTAAGAGTGTAATGTTGTTGAAAACTTGAACTCTGGTGTTCACTGTAAAGTCCAGAAACACACACATACACACTCATTTTCACTGTTCTACTTTAAAGGAACACTAGCTTTCGCTCCACCTGAGATTTTCCAGAATGAGTTCTACCGTGCCGTGCCACTCACAGTGTGGCAGGTTGGAGTCGTGATGTACAACATGCTGTGCGGAGGGCAACCCTTCCCCACCTACAAAGACATCACGACTCTGGACCCGGACATACCCGAAAGCATGTCCAAAGGTGAGTGTGGACACGTTTCTAAAGGATAAGATACTAGATTATGAGTAATATATGAAATTTGATGTAAATCATATAATACAGTTTCTTTTGTCCCCTCAATATAATGAAACATTAAATACAAGTGGATAATCTTTAGTTAATTTGTTAATATATTGATAATGAACATGAATGAATGTTTTAAACAAGTTATCTGAAACTTGCCCTATCAAAGCACAATTTGTTTGTACAGAACAGGATATATAGAGAGATACAGCTCACTTTGTGCCCATAAATTCTCCCTGTATTTCTCGTACACACTCACACACAGCTCTGACCAAGCATGTCGCTGTCTGTCTCTGCAGAGGCTGAGGATCTATTGATGAGTTGTTTGAACAAGATACCAGAGATCAGGCCCACTCTACGCAGCATGCTGCAGCACCCCTGGCTGCAGTGACATCAACTCTCCAGTGACATCAACTCCGCAGTGACATCACATTAACGCTTCAGAAGACCCTTTGATTCAGTGCCACACTGAAATCATATTAACAATAAACAAAAAATGTAAAAAGGATCTTCCACCCCGACTCTTTGTAATGAGCAGTGGTGTGAGGGCAGATAAAGACCACTGGAGGTCTCTGTAGAAGAGACTTGAAAACTGATGGTGTTTGGAGGACAATGAATAAATACAGTGAAGTAGAGGGGCACGTCCGTCGCTGCAGCTTTGTGAGGGTGGGGTGTCCATGGGGTATTTGGTAAATTAAGAAGGAAGTTGAGTCTTCAGGATGTAACAACGCAGCTCCAGATTCAGGAAGCTCCAGCAGGAGTGGGTAAAATATTCTGTAACTGAATGTGAGCCTCGAGACTGAGAACGGGTGGTGGTAGGTACTGTCTAGAGGGGAATGTGGGTCAGTGTTCGAGGAGATGGGAAAGAAGGACAGTTCTCATCGAGTACATCATCCCTGATGAAAAAAACCCATAAACCAGCACATTAACGGCATTTAGCAGATGCTTTTATCCAAAGCAACTTCCATTCCCTAACTACAGGGGACAGTCTCCCTGGAGCAACTTGGGGTTAAGGGTCTTGCTCAGGAACCCAGTGGTGGTGCTGAAGGTAGGATACGAACCCACGACCTCTTGGTCCAGAGGCAAGTATCCTACCACTAGGCCACCACCCCTTGTTGTAAAGGTGTCCTGACTCAGAACATCTCCTCCTGGTCTGGGAACAGCTCTACAGCGACAGATCCGGGAGAATACTGTACCAGATCAACTCTAAAAACTGGTAAGAAACTCAATTGACTCAATAAGAAACTCAGTTGTTATCAGCATTTTATTAACACTCAAGTTACCTGAACAGTTATACACAAGCAGATTAGCCTGAACAAGCTGGACGTTGTTCATTATTGTTGGTGATATTGTGGTTCTTATGTTTTGTACACTGATTTGGCAGGAAAATATTTTTTCCCTAGTGCGTAAGCCAAAGGCAACAGAGGTGAGGAAAAACATTTACATTTACATTCATGCCATTTCGCTCATGCTCTCATCCAGAGCGACCTACAACAGTGCTCAAGTAGTCCACATCTGTTCTTCAACCTGTAAAGTTATACTTAAATCAACATCCGCTGTTCAACCAAGTCACTGCCATCCAGGTTACACCTAAACAACTCCTGTTAAAGAAAAATCGGAGGTATGGCGAAAGTAAGGAAGGCATAGAGTTAAGAGTAAGGGTTTTTTTTTAAATGCATATGGGGAAGAAGAAATAAATAAGCAAAAACAAGAGGTTACCAAGGTGCTCCTTGAAGAGGTGGGTCTTCAGACGATGCTTGACGACAGTGAGGTACTCTGTAGATCTGATCGGAAGAGGGAGTTCCACCACTGGGGGGCCAAGACTGAGAAGAGTCTTGACTTGCTGCTTGATCAGTGCTGATATGCATGGAGGTGAGAATCCATTTTTGGCCTTGAAGGCAAGTGTTAAGGATTTGAACTTAATGTGAGCGGAATCAGCTGAACTGGTCTCATTACCTTCAGTGGAAGTCGAGCCAGTAGACTTGTCTTTAAAGAGACTTGTTGTAATTGATCTTTGTGACCAACACTTTCAAAATCAAGGTCCAGCACATAAATTCGCCAATGGCGGCCTCTAGCGGCTGAGGCTGTCACAGTTTGTGACTGTATTTACAGTAAAATATGATTTAAAGTAATTCACCTGATTGAATACTGTGTGTGTCTAATTTTTGTACAAAATATATTACTAAATATTTAAAAAATACTCTAATATAAAATAATTATTTACTATATATATATTATATATATATTTAAGGTGATGGAGAGCCTGCTGGAGTCCCCAAAGAGGCGGAGGTGTGCAGTGTAAGAGCCCAGCAGGCCTGTCTTTGACATATACTTTATTCACTATTATATACATACATGACGGATACTTACATTTCATGTTTACAAACAGTTTTTATCAGTGACTTTTCTTTTTTTTAATATGGCTGTCCATCATGGAGTGATGGTTGGTGTTTGAGCCAAAATAACAATTTATGTAATAATTAAATATAATATTGGTAATCATTGGTAAATGCTTGTTTTCATTTTCAATTTAATTGATTTGATGTCCAAAGGTTTATGGGTCTGTAGATGATTAGCATGTTGAAGAGAGGTAAAAGAGGTATTAATGCTTCTATGATCCCTGTTATTATCCCACATATTAGCAGAGATTGACATAAGTGGTACGCAACTACAAATTGGCGTATGTGGTACGCAAATGCGCGGCAGTTTTTCAGTATTCACAGCACAAATGCGTACCTAGTTTGAATACACAGACCTCTGCGTGCAGGACTTCACAATGCTTTACAAGGCTGTTAGATACATACACATACATACATACACATACATTAATATTTATATTATATATGAAATCACAGAAAAAAATGTATGTGTTAAAATGAACACTGACAGAATTTTTGATCGGAGTGTCTAAATGGTTGATGAATTTTCTAAAATATCACTTCAGCGCAAAGCATTTAGGGTGGATTTGGCCTGTGTTTTTTCAGCAACCTGATACTTCAGAATTTTTGTAGGTTTGCCACCCTAAAAGATTTTGGAAGCATCCAAGCTATAAACCTTCTTTGTAATACAGACCATATAGAAAATAATTTTTTTATGGGCTTCATCAAGACCCATATTTCTTTCATTAGTCTACTTTGTGCATTATATTTAGATACCCCATCTACTTTTGTCACATTGTATATTCAGGGACTGTATATGTCTAAAGGACATGTCCTTGTAAAATCTAAGATATATGATACTGTGTGCTTTTGCTCGTGATTTTTGGTGTGAACGAGTTTGGCAGCTACATTTTCTCAGCTGTTACACCACTTTTTTGTTTTATCTGTTGGATTAATCAACATTCTAATAAGTTTGTGTTTCGCTAAGCAAACAAAATTCTACACACACACACACACACACACACGCACACACAAAAAAAACCAACTTGTGCACCCGTTGTAAAGATTGGCAGCGAGACTGTTTAACTGTGTTTAACAGTGATCAGTCAGTGGTTACAAACAGTGAAATTAGTGGTCAAACATGGGTTAAAAATGCTCACTGAGCAACAGGAATGACTTCAATCAAATCTTATTTCATCTTGCAGGTGGCTATTAAACATGTTCCTCTAGACAGTATGAAATACACCACTCTGGTAAGCTTACACACACATTCACTGGCTCCCCATTCACACATACCTCATTCAACTGATCAGTTCTTTGTCTGCCTCAGATAGAAAGAAAAATGGCAGCTGATTATCAGTCCATATCCACTTAGATCATAGACAGACAGGTTGTTTATCATTCCCCAAAAACAGCTTAACAAAAAAGTATTTAGAGTGGTGCTCCAGCCCCAAATTAAAACATCCATCTATTGCAAACATGACTTTTAAAGTGGTGCCACATTACTCATGAGAGAGAATGTTAAGGTTTAAAAACAAATTGGTCTCCTTCATGAAGATATCTTGAAGATGAGAGGGACGTTTGAAAAACTTCAAGTGCTCTGAGGTGGATTTTAGGGGGTTGGGCTGTGTTTGCTGTTTCTGTACATACCGAATAGTAGCAACATGTTCCATATACAAATTTAAAGGAGTTTAAAGGGTTAAGGTCTACATGAAAGGAATCTGTCAGAGCTCCAGATGAGTGTCTCTGTGGGTGTTTTGATGAATGAAGACAAATCAAGTCAGGTATTCCTACAACAGTCTAATATTTTAATGAAAATATTGCAGTCTGACTCAGTACACTGATTCAGTGTAGTGCTTTGAATGCATCACAATAGCAATATGTACCAATAAAATCACAGTAATGGTATTTTAGCCATAGCATTACCACATGTTTAGGATGATGGCCTGAAAACAACACTAGAATCAGTGGATTAGAGATTATTTAGACACCAAGAATGTAAAGCAAATTTCTGCCTCCTAGTTTAGAACATCATGCGGTTCATCTAAAGCAATGGGGATATATTCAGGGGTTGACGTAATTTTTCGCTCAAGTACTCTAATGAGTACCTACATGAATTGGTACGCACCAAAATTAAACATTTTCCACCTCTTTACGGGCACTGGAACCATTACAACTCAAACTTATTTGTCCTGTGGACTAGTCATGTCAGGTTTTGGGCTGCAGGGCCCTGCAGAAACGACCAAGCACAACCCGGTCGAACGAGTCTTGTACCGGGGCCGGCCTTTGAAGTCGAGGGGGCGAGGAGGGGCACGCAGTGACGCAAGCGCTAAGATCCCTATTTTAAAACGTAATTATTATTTTTCTTTTTAAGGTTTTCCTTACCTGAGTGGTGGTGATTATAGATCCAGTATGAAGTTACTCAAAATTGGCATTTGGGACGTGAGGACTGAAAACTGCCGCGCATTTTACTGTACACCGGCGCATGTGTGCGTGCGTACCACTTATGTCAACCCCTGGTTTACTCTTCTGAATTTACACTGAAGAATCTGCATAGTCTATTTCATTCTACTGTGTCCAATCCTCTTCCAGTAGTGTTTCAACATCAGTTTAACATCCATGCATCCCATCAAATACAAAATGTCCCTCTTACCCCAAATGTTGATCAGCCAAATAACAGTGTATCATACAATGTCAGGAACTGTAGAATTGAAGTGTGTGAGCACATGAGCTTAAAATTTGAAACCTCCCTCTACCACTTACATCACTGGTTAGTTTCTGACCACAGGACCACTGTTACGCAGGTAATATTTGAGTGTGTGTTGCTAGTCTGAGTGTATCAGGCATAGCAATTTTTTCACACGGCTCACCGCTCACCACACACTGAGAAGGGTTTACCACCCAAAAAATTTCTAGCTAAAAGCAGCTCAGTGGTCACAATTAGACCTAGAGGTTTTTCCAGTGTTTGTGGTGAAGTCTGGAAGAGGAATGGATGTGATTATATACTCTGTTATAGATCGTGGATTGAGAAGAGAAGGAATTCCCAATGGAAGTGGTGCTGTTGGAGATGGCGGGAGGAGGCGGGCATGTCACACTGCTGGACTAGTATAAGACGGAGGAGGAGCTGATGCTGGTGCTGGAGCGGCCAGTGCCCTCCATAGACATGATCAAGTACATCCAGGACAACGGAGGATATCTACAGGAAGAGGAAGCCAAGGTGAGAGTCAGTGCTGGTAAAAGACACCCCCGGTAAGAGCCTGACTTTAACTGAAGTCAGTGGAGTAACTTCTGGTGGTCCATGGCCTCTAAAATGTTTGTGGGAGCAGATCAGACTCCAAGATTAACTGAACAGGTGCACAACCACAGAGGTCTGTAAAGTGCCACCTAGTGTCCTCCATGGTGTCTGCAGGGCTCTGAGAATTTTTTAAACAAAGGCTTACCTGTAGCAGTCATGGAACTGTAGTCTCAAATAGACTTGCTAATGTGGTTTCTGAACATTTATGATCCACATTTATGGAAAAGAAGTACATAAAACTTTCAGGCTCCAGAATTGCTGCTACGACAGCTGCTAACACAGTTTGAGGCAAGTGAGTAACACTAGCGTGTCATATTGAACCAAACTATTAATTTTATCATGTCATGCTAGCAAGCACATCCTCCTTTTATAGTGTTTGATTCCAGAGAACATTTTGGTGCACAGAGACACTGAGGGTGTGCACATGCGCATTCTGGACTTCGGCTATGACTGCGCTTTGTAAGAAGAACCCTACATTAACTGTTATGGAAAGAATTTACAATGAACAGTGGCAGAATTTGGAGACGTGCTACCTTCTTTTACAGTGTATCAGGTTGAATCTTGAATATCAAAAGGTCCTCCTTAATATGAAAGCCACTTTCTTTTCCAAACGATTGGTAAAAGTACACATAATAGTTTGAGCCAATGAGTTTGGATTTCAAAAGTTACTTTCCATATTAATAAATGTTATTTTATAAACATTAATGACTAAACAATGCAGTATTAAATTAAATACTGTAATTTAGTCAAAAAAGAGTATTTCATTCAATATTTCAAGTATTTTGGTTGGTACAAAAAAAATTATTAATTAAAAAATGATTAATAATTTAGTAGCATACAAGGTCTGTAGAAAGCATCAAGAGTAACAAAACAAAACACTTGATTTGGTATAAAACATTTACTTTATGTGCTTTAAGAATTAAAAAGGTTAAACACACATGATTCCTCACACACCACTGAAAAGTTCTGCAGGGAAACAAAAGTGGTTCTTCAGTCCACAGAACCTTTTATGGCACCTTTTTAAAAACTTGTTGACAACTAGTGTTGCTTTCGTCAACGAAAATTATGACTAAATATCGTCGTCAACGAACATTTATCACGAGACGCAACGAAATGCTGGTCATGTGACGATAACTATAACGGAATATATCATGTAATATTGTTGACGAATAAGAATGAGACTAAATGTGTTTTACAAAATAAAAACTATGCTAAAATGTCTCTTCATTTTCGTTAACTAAAACGAGACGAGACGTTATTTCCTGTACGATAGGGAGGAGAGAAAAAAAGTATTGGGAGCTCGACCTCAGAGTTGAACGGCGTTACGCCCCAATACTTTTGTCCATTGAGAGGCACTGTGAATTAAATCTATCTAGAGTGGCGAAAAATATTGGGACGCAGGGCCAATATAGTGTCAGGGAGAGAGAAATGACACACACACACACACACAAAGTCTCTCTCTCACACACAGAGCACTTTGATGAGCAGCCTTTCCCATATCCATGCAAAAAAGCTGATCCTAAATTGCTCTGCTTTGGTTGTGTATATTTGTTCAGGAATAAAAAAAAAAAATTCTGATAAATTCAGGCCAACACACTGAAGGTGAAGACTTTTACCTGTTTTACAAATGTGGGTTTTATGGCAATAGACACACACAGTTTCATTTTATTTGCACTTTTTAGTAATGTGATTTTATTTTATTTATTTTTAAATTTATGTGTGTGTACTTCGAAGTTCTAACACGTTTGGTTGGCAAAATAAATGTCGCAAATGCAAATCAGAATGTCTTCTGTGTCTGGAATGGATGTACAGTATTCTTGAGTCTATAAGGTAACAATAATTATAATAATAAGGTGATAAGGTGGTCATTTCTGAGCCATATAACCTTGTTTGAATTGTGAAATAGTTTTGACTAAAAGAACATTTAGATTTTGTCTGTTCTACTAGGTACTAATACTGTAGTGCCTGGGTTAAATAGAATTGCATTACTAAAAAAAGTGACTAAAATACAACTTTCATTGACTAAAACTAGACTAAAATAGTCATGGATAAATCTGACTAAAATAAGACTATAATGCTCAGACTTTTAGTTGACTGAAACTTGACTAGACTAAAAAGAGTATGGACATGACTAAGACTAATAAAAACGAAAATGACAGCTTGACGCAAAGACTAGACTAAAAGTGAAATTAAGACAATCTTCAGGTTTGAAGATTAGTGTTCATGATAAAGGTAAAAAATGTACACACTTGCACACTCACTGTCACCGTTCTTTACAGGAATGACTGAACACACACTTCCTGAGAGGTACCAGCAGAATTTGTGCCAGTACGTGCCCTCCATGGTGTGGCAGATTGGAACTGTGGTGTATGTTATGCTGGATGGAAAGCGCTGCTTCTGCACCACCAGGGAAATTATTACTAAGGACCCTCACATGTGTGAAGAACTGTCCCAAGGTGAGTGTGTGCTAGCAACTGTAAGCTTGTAGTATTAAGGCACAGTATATTTGTAAAGAAGGGCAAAAAATGCACAAGTAGAAATACCTATAACCAGACAAACAGTTCACTTTGTGGTCAGATATTCACATTCTCTCTCTCTCTCTCTCCCTCACTCTCTCTCTCTCTCTCTCTCTCTCTCTCTCTCTTTTTCTCTCTCTCTCTCTCTCTCTCTCTCTCTCTCTCTCTCTC
>JBBJLS010020751.1:0-15159 GCA_037577275.1 Bryconaethiops microstoma
GTGTGTGTGTTTGTGTGTGTGTGTGTGTGTGTGTGTGTGTGTGTGTGTGTGTGTGTGTGTGTGTGTGTTTGTGTCTGTGTGGTGCAGTTCTGACGGATTAGCTAGAGCACATAGAGACACAGAAATCCCACCAAATTCAAAATAAAATAATCAGGACTGTGGTTAAAGCAGCATTATTAAGATTCCAGCCAGTGACAGCACAGTCAACCCTCAAAACGGCAAACAAACAAACAAACAAATAATTGTTACATAATTCCTCCCACATGGTATTGACATTTAGAGAATTGGAAGCGACAAAGCCTTTGTTTATTATAAAGAAACAAACAAATTAATACATAAATGAATATTCTGATAATTGTTTACTTCACAACAAGGCACATAAAATCCAACTGCTTAATTTATTGTTAATAACAAAACTAAATAAATAAAAAACAAATCAATCAACCAATCAATCAATCAAGAAATGAACGAACAAATAAATAAATACATACATACATACATACATACATACATACATACATACATACATACATACATACATAAATAGATGATCCCGCAATAAGACACATATAATCAACATTTGGCAAACAGATCTGAAGAACAAGAGCTTTATTTATTTTTGTACATTTCTGAAAAGGGGTCCACTGCACATTTCTGAAAAGGGGTCCACTGCACATTTCTGAAAAGGGGTCCACTATAGCTGGAGAGCGCCGACCCCCTCTCCGGTCCGCCCGCTGTCAGTGACGCGAGAGCGCGCTCGGGGCGCACGAACGCGGGGAGGGCGCGTCTCGCGTTTTCGCTGGGGGGCAGGAAATGTGACAGACCTCGGTGTCGGTGGCGTTGAGGGGGATGTCGGCGCGAGCGTCCTCGTGCTCCGGGTGGACCGCGATTGCGCTGGAGACGCGGGGAGAGGAGAAGCGCCAGAACAGGTTCTTCAGCATCTTCCTGAACTCCCTGCGCATCAGGCAGTAGAGCACAGGGTTCAGGCAGCTGTTCGCGTGGGCCAGGCACACGGTCAGAGGGAACACGTATGTATGGACCATGTAGTACGATCTGTCCCAGTAGACCGCGTTGAACTTCACCAGGACGCCCCACAGCGTGATGGCGTGGTTAGGCATCCAGCAGATGAAGAAGGAAAGCACCACCACCGTCACCGACTTCGTGACACTTGACCTCTTCCTCGGACGGCTGCTCTTCATGCTCCTGCGCCGGATGAACCTCAGGAGCAGCAGGTAGCAGATGGACAGGATGATCATGGGCAGGATGAAGGCGACCAGGATCTTCTGGAGGTGATACAAAGCGAGCCAGCGGTGGCCATCGGGGAACCTGAGGAGACACAGCTTCTCTCCGGCCACCACGGTCACGGTGGAGAAGACCGAGGTGGGCGCCGTGGCCACGGTGGCCAGGACCCAGAGCACGGCGCACACCCACTTGACGGAAACGCCGCTGCGTCGCGCTCCCCGCCGTTTCAGCCCGGAGGCCACGGCCCAGTAGCGCGTGATGCTCATGGCCGTGAGGAAGAAGACGCTCGCGTACATGTTCATCACGGTGACGGACAGGATGATCTTGCACATGGCGTCTCCAAAGGGCCAGCTGAAGTCCAGCGCAGTGTCCACGGCCCAGAAGGGCAGAGTCAGGACGAACTGGAAGTCCGTGACGGCCAGGTTGACTACGAAGAAGTTCACCGTGTTGGTCTTGCGCCCCTGCTTGATCTTCATGAGCAGAAAGACCAGCAGGTTACCCACGAGCCCCACGGCGCACACGACCGAGTACACGGTGGAGATGAGGATCCTCAGCGCGGGGCTGCTGTCCGCCGACACGTCGATGTCCTCCAGGCTGCTGAACCTGTGCTGCTCCGCCCAGCTCCGGTTCCCCATAGCCCAGCCGGTCTGGTTCATCCCGTCCACCATTCTGTCCGGGAGCAGGGCCACCGCGGGCGCCTTGGCCAGCACCGGCGTGTCCACGGACTGCATAGCAGAGCAAGAGCCCCGCTTCCACTCCAACTGTCCACCTGCTAAAGCATTTCAACTTCTGCCTCCCACCCCAGCAACTGCAGCGAGACCCTGACCCGCTGCTTTATAAGAACATGCTCCCACAGCCCCGCCCGCACGGAGCGGCGGATGTGACTGAGAGCGCAGCGTTTTACATACAAAAAGATCCACCAGCCTTCATTCAAACAGCAGCCGTAGTTCATGTCCTTAACGAATTACAGAAAAGATGGCACTTATAACAGCCGCGTCAGGGACAGAGAAACAAGGAAATATACAAAATAAAGACAGGAGAGCTGTGTACAAGTAGGAAGAGAGGAGGACCCAATCTGTGGAAAGAATGAGAGGAGCTGTGCCGGAGTATCAGGAGCAGCGCCTAAGATTAGATTTTCAGGGCTTTGAACCTCTATACTATAGACTACATGGACGATAATAGACTATAAGATGTATAATATATGACTATATAAACACTGATCATTAAAGCCACCACTGATCATTAAAAATATTAAAACCACTGAAAGGTGAAGTGAATAACACTGATGATCGTTTTACAGTGGAACCTGTTAAGGTGTGTAAAGCAGGAAATCGGGTCTTGAAGATAAAGTGTTTGAAGGAGGAAAAACGGGTGAGTATAAGAATCTAAGACATCAGTGGAAGAAGATGGCCTGATCTGATGAATCACAGTATCATCATGTGGACAGTCAGCTGGTGAAGAGGCATCACCAGAAAGAAGTCAGTCTTGGCAATGTTCTGCTGGGAAATCTTAGTTCCAGGCTGTAATGTGGATGTTACTTTGACTATTTCAGTAGGATAATGCACTCTGCCACACTGCAGAAATTGTGGAACAGGACAAAGAGTTCAAGATGTTGACTTGGCCTCCAAATTCACTAGAACTCAATCCGCTCGAGCATCTGTGGGATGTGCTGAACGAAGTAGTCTGAACCTTAAAATCCCCACTTCACAACCTACAGGACTTAAAGGATCTTCTGCGAACATCTTAGTGCAGATTCCACAGCACACCTTCAGAGGTCTTATGGGGCTCATGCCTAGTAAGAGCTATTTTGGCAGAACATGGAGGACCTATACACTGTTAGGAAAGGGGTTTTAATGTAATGGGTGATCAGTGTGTATAATCGAACTGTTTGAAGAAATTTTTTACAGTTAGAGTGAAATTTGTGTTGAAGCCATCAAAATGCTCCCTATTTTAATTGAAATGTAAATTAAAAAAAAAATAACAACAGTCATTTGGGTATATTGTTTTTGAATAATATTAATAATTTTTTTTCTCATATGTGTAATATTTATTTTTACTAATATTTATACCTTTAACATTTAAAATTATATATATATATCTTAATAATATTTATTTTGAGTGTCCCACTCAACCTGAAAGTTATACTTGAGTAAAACTGTGCCACATGGTGTTTCCGAGTGTTTCCCTGTGGAAATGTGTGCAATGATGGTCAAGTCTAAACTGCTAAAAATTATGCAGAAAATGACACGCAGATCAATGTGTGCGCTACACTTTTGTGCCCACTAGGCGGCAGAAGGCGAACATACAGACCCTCGGTTTTCAAGGAACATCTCAAAGCACCTGCTATTCATTTATTTACTTTCGTATTTATTGACGTCACTGTGTATAGGCACAACACTACAATGAAAGTAGGGTACATCAGAATACAAAAAAAAAACCATAAATCAGGAAAGGCTAAAACAAAAAAGAAAAAAAGTATTAAAGTATTCAACGAAATTATGTGATTATTTTATTAACACATTACTTTATTTAATCAGTAGAATCATTAATGTCATATATTCGCTGATTCATCAGCTTTCTGAGTATAGATGGTAAGACAAATG
Organism: Bryconaethiops microstoma; assembly: GCA_037577275.1. Lineage (NCBI taxonomy): Eukaryota > Metazoa > Chordata > Actinopteri > Characiformes > Alestidae > Bryconaethiops > Bryconaethiops microstoma. The sequence goes on from JBBJLS010020751.1 coordinate 3,846, forward strand.
TAAAATGCAGTGTTCTGTTCTGAAAGGATTTAAAGGGATTCTGTAGTCATTTTTGTTTCCACTCAATCCCTTGCATGAGCTTGCGGATTCTTTAGAGAAACCCATTATGGATGCCAAATAAATGATGTCCACGAACTGGCTCATGAGTACAAATGAGGATTGCATCTCCATTGTTTACAAGCAATACATCAAAAAAATCAGAGCCTTCACATATTTTCTTCATGCCATTGCCAGCTCACATGCAGAATCTGTGAGTTTCCAGAAGGCAGTGCCCCTTAGGAGTCTTTCAGACTGATATATTTAAATAAGCTCAACTCTGGCTGCTTGTATTGTGCCCTATTCAGAAAGCAGCTGGGGCCGTAACACTCCTTATGACTTAAGCATGAACGGGCGAGGCTAAACCACTGTAGACTAATACAAGGTGTATTTCATTAAACTAGCTTTTGAGACATCGCAGAAACAGTGCAGTTTTACAGATTAGCCTCACTGGACTAATACCACCAGGACCTAACACTGCTCCTCAGCATACAGTGCAGGCCACGATTCACAATGAAGCGTAAAAACACTGGCAGCAAACAGGAATAACATATCAGGCCATTCCTATGTGCTAAATTCCATCAAGTAACATTAGCTGATGAAACAGTCATTAGCATTGTGGGTGACCCCACTCACCCCTCTCGTACCCTCTTCTCCATCCTTCCGTCTAGCAAAAGGCTGTTTGTTGCCCCAGAATCAGAACTCAAACATACTCCTGTATGGAACTGCTACATTCTCCCTTTATATTTCTATATTTATATAATACAAGTTAATAGAAGATTTCTGTGTTGTTTATACTGTGTTATTAACTTTATTATGTACTTATTGTTTAGGTTATTATGTACTTGTTGCTTCTTGTCTAACTTTTAATCATGCTGCTGCTATTCCTGTATTCTTGTTATTCATACCCCACAAATTGTTTTCTTTTTATTGCTCTACTGATTGAATTACAGTATCTTTTATAACAATGTATTCATTCACACAGTTAGTGCTCCTGTGGGCTGCACTGAGTGCTGCCCTGTCCTGTATACTGCCTTGTGTTGCAAAGTCTTGCTCTCTCTTCCTTTTAGCACTCTGTGTTTGCACACTTGTGTAGTCTTCTGTTGTTGTATGTGTTGTGTTGCTCCATGGTCTGTTTCATTGTGAACTGTGCTGAGGGTTGAAGTGACAAATATGCTTAACTTGAACTGAGGCAGCCAAATCCTATTGCATTTAAAAACTGCGTGCCGCCTGATTAAACAGACTTCAGCTGAATGAATGGCTCTGAAGGAGCTGTGGCCAATTCCTTTGTCCCTCTCGTTCCTTTAAACTGCCTCCCTCCCAATCCCTCTAGCACCCCCAGCCCCCTCTCCCGCCTCCTGAGGAGGCGGTGCTCCAAAGTTTCATTCGTGGAAGAAAGTTTTGTCCCGGCCTGAAAGCTGCAAGCAGCAGCCAAGGGGAGCAGCAGCTGTGGAGGAGCAAAAAGCGTCCTGCAAACAGTCTCTGCCCGGACTGGGACGACTCCAGCTGATGGCACTTGAGAAGCTGATGTGTGTGCTGCAGCTGCTCCTGACCGGATGGGGTGTCCTCAGCCTGCTCTGCTCTCTTAAAGCAAACCATGCAACGATGTGATTTAGGACACCCGACGCTTCAGAGACGGCCCTGGATGTGTCAGATGGACGGATTGGAGTGAACAAGCCTGCCTCTCTTCAATATGATGCTTTCGGACCGTGGATTGGGCGTGCTTGGGTCTGCCTGCTCTCTCATTCACCTCCTACTTACGGCTGGACTTGTGTCCCTCCTAGAGAGTGCCGAAACAGGCAGGCAGCTGACAGGTGAGTTAGAAGTTCCATCAGAGGTTTTGTGGAGATGCTATTAGGTTGAATGAGGAGATAGTGAATGTGAAGGTTTTTCTTTCTGCATCGATCTATCCAGATGAATACCTCTTTGTTCCATACCACAAGTTTGATTCTATTCTGGTTGTCCATCTGCTTTCAGACAACTGACACACTGCAGAAAAGGTAAATAATTCATTGTTCTGGAGGACTCAGTCATTGTGCCTCATTCAGAAAGGATTTGGGACTGAAACTCTCTTTATAAGTGTGAGAGTGTAGGGCAAAAATTTTATAGATTAATACAGGAATACGTGCAAATATATTGGTTTTCGTAACATCACTGAAACTGCTATTTTTGCAACTTATCTACTATGTATAGACTGGAGAGTAAATGGTGTCTTGATAATTTAGCAGTGGTTTTATATCAGGAAAGTGAGAATTGTGTGAGAAAAGCATCATGCATAGAAACAAGTCATGGATAAAAAACCACCTCTATTCTTAATGCCCTCCTGCCTCATTCAGAAAACAGTTGGAACTGAAACCCTCCTTATAACTTCAGCATGACTGGGCGGGGCTAGATTAACTGCTATAGATTAACACAGGGAGATGTATGTTTTACATTAGTTTAAATTAACACTGTTCATAAACCACATCAGGAAAGTGAGGAAACTGAGTTTTCCTTAATACTGCCCCCTTAATAAAAGATTAAGGTAAGATAAGATAGGATAAACCATTATTTTTGCATTGTCAAGGCAGAAAGTGGACAATACAAGATAAGAGCAGCAAAAATGAAAACCAATAGATTAAAAAACTATACCAACAATTCAGTATAAAAAGTACACTATAGATTAAAATGTAAACAGGAAACTTATTGTATTGTTGACTCGTTCATAAGAAACCATCCTGCAGATCCAGTATTCTTAGTGCCATTGTATTCGTCAGGCTATTTTCAATCAGTTCTATCCAGTGCAGTACATGCTGCTCCATCCTTTCTTTGTTTCATTGTCACCGCTGCTGCTAGACTAACAGGAAACTGTTATAACTGCTTCTTTGTATTGCATCGTCTAACACTCCTAGCTTCAAGGTAGTGTTACAGGATGAGTCATTAAGAGTGTAGGCTGCCCGTCTCTTACGCTTTATGGCCAGTTTTGTGGAACATCTCTCATTTGTCCCCTGTTGCCCTCTGCTGGCTCTTGAAATGTGGGTCAGAGTTTGAACAATGCTCTCAGTTGAAGGCATGCATCAGTAGTAGCTTCTGACCTCTGAGTCTGTGGGGAAAAGACATGAATAAACATGATGCTTTATGTGTTGGCTAGGAGGCGTTTGCCTCTTTGCACTTCAAACGGGTTTTTAAAATCCAACAGTAATCTTTGTTTGTGATACATAGAGTCTTCTGTAGTTACAGTGACAATGTACCATACACCATTGTACCGTTCAGAGCTGACTTTAAAAGGAACGGGGTGTGTGAAAAATATAGTCTCCATTTGCCTATTTAATAATATTATTCATTATGAATACCAGGGGCTGCTATCGGCACACAATTCCACATTTCACCGTATCTTGACTAAAATGAGGCTTCTTGGGAGTGATGCTGCAGAAGAACTATTTTTGGAACCTTCCAGCTGAGGTGTTTCAAAGAACCATTTACTAAATGAGATTGTGAGTGTGAGTGTAAAGAACCTTTTTAAAGGTTAATGAACCTCGACATCATGTAAAAGTTCATTTAAAGGTTTACCCTAAACTGTACGTTCAGGCCAAGAACTGAAGTGTAGACTGTTTTGTGGATGTGAACTAGGTTTCTTTGCTAAGTTTGTCTTCTTGATTTCTTCTGCAGATGGATCTCTGGAAGGCCTTCTTCAGTATGAGGTTATTCACCCTCAGAGAGTGGATTCAACTGGACATTTTATCTCAAACCTCATTTCTCATCGTGTGAGTCGAGTTCGTCGGAGGCAGACAGTGGACAGCAGGGACAGTCAGGCTCATGTTTATTACAACCTGCAGTACGGCGGCCTGGACTTATTTTTCAATCTCACCCTAAACCCTCATCTATTATCCCCTGGATTTCTTACGGAGCGACGGCACGGTGGTCTCAGAGGTTCCTCACTACATTCCCATGGCCGTTCTCTGTGCCACTTCCTTGGGGAGGTGTGGAGTAGTTCAGCCACCAAGGGTCAAGCCGCTGTTAGCACATGTGATGGCCTGGTGAGTTAGCTGCTCAGATTTGTTTTTTGCACTTTCAAATGAATACGTACAAACAAATACAGCTTGAAAGTGCACACAAGAATAAACAAAACAAAAATAAAATAAAGGGGGGGGGGAGATCAAATAATCCAAACAAAACAAACAAACAAAAAGGACATAGCAAGGACATCATACTAATGACAGGAATTTAACTGTTATTAATTGATGAGCAAAGTCCCATCCATGCATTTACTGTGGACAAACTAGCATTATTCAGTCGAGCTGTGGTCTCCCCTAAAGATGCAAGGTTAAGTAAAGATCTAATCCAGTAATGTTTTAAACTAGTGTCAGGTTTAAGCCACAGCTGGAGGATTGCCTTTTTGGCAGCAGTAAAGCCTGCAAAGACCAGACGTTTTTCACATACAGAGAGTTCTGAGAGTGAGGAATCATCACTCAGTAAACAGAAGCAGGGGTCTAACACAAGATTAATATCAAGAAACTTGGATAACGTATCAATAACACATTTCCTAAATACAGTTATGGTGGGACAATCTCAGAACTTGTGAAGGAAGGTGCCCGTGGAGTTCTGGCAAAGAGTGCAGTGTGGACTTTGAGAGAGATTTTAAAATGTATGTATGGTGTTGTGTAAGATTTGTGGATCATCTTGTAATGAATTAATGCGTGTGCTAAACATTTAGATGTTAATGGTAAATTGGACCATATCTCATCCCAGTCAGGCTGGACACCCATCGATCTCAACTCCCTTTCCCATATTGACATAACACCAACTGATTTCATGGAGCTCATTTAGCTGCTCAGATTTGATGGAGTGATACTTGATAAGGGAATAGTTTTGCTTCCACTATGTTCGCTTTTTATTCGGAGGAAGTTTCATCCCGTCATACTTAGAGATTCTTTAAAATGTATTCCTTCAGTGTACACCTATTTACTGCTGAGTAAAATGCATGCAAAACTTATGCAAAACAGGTGATGTGTATTGTGTATTATATAGTAACAATACACTATCAAAAACCTAAAAGAAAAATGCATTTGAAAATGAACCAAGCCACCAGTAGGGCTCTCTGCTTCTTCCAAGAGTCTCTCATTTACTGTGTTTTGTGAAAGACATCTGAGCGCATCCTGTCAGAGTAAGGAGTGGGAGGTTTTGTTAGGGATACTTCAAAATAACTGGGCTGTTTTCTGGGGGTCATTTTTAGATGTTTTGAAGTGTATTGTGTTAGAGGGTGTATTGATTTCTGAAAATTCAACAATAAACCCCTGTCATATAGTGCTTAGTGGTTAGTGCGTTAGCCCTATAATCAGAGGATTGTGGTTCAAATCTCAACTGCTAGTGTCACAGCTGAGGTTCCCTTGAGTAAGGTACCTAACCCCACACTGCTCCCCGGGCGCCTCATTGACGGCAGCCCACTGCTTCACTTGGTGAATGGGTTAAATGCGGAGAAATAATTTCCTCCGGAATAAATACAGTATCAAAAATAAAAAATAAACCTTGGAGTAAGCATCCATCAGTCCCACCACTGTGGTCCACAGCAGTTTCATCTTTTAGTCATTTATCCTTGAATGCACTCCAAATGTGTTCTGAAATTGCTTGAATGACTGGCTTCCCTGTGAAGAACCCCAGACTACAGACTACAAATTGAACTGCGCCTCTATTTTTCTCTCCCTGGTACTTTATATAGCCCTAGGGGAAGCCCCCAACTGAAAGCGTAATGCATGTGCTGCGAACTTCTGCACCTTATAATTAGTGTCAGTTTGGGCTGACCTTCTGTTTTCTTTAGACAGGCCTGTTCAAACTCTCAGAGGAGGAATTCTTCATCAGACCTCTGGAGCAGCCGCACGGAGCTGCGCAGCCTCAGGCCCATGTCATCTACAAGCGGGACACTTCTCAAACCAACCACCAGCTGGTGCAGCCTTTGTCTGAGGGAAAGCCATCCAATGGGACCTGTGGGGTCAAAGGTGAAAGGACATGGGGGCACTATTGACTTTTTTTCTCCTTGCACTAAAAATGTAACTTCATCACCACCTGCATTTCAATGAAAAATTACATGCAAACTTCTATGACAAATCCCTAAAGTGGTGTGGCCCCTTACAGTCACACTGCAGTACACAGTGTGAACAATGTGAAATTCTTTTTCTGCATTTAACCCATTGGGAGTCAAGGGATTTGATCCCACGACCTTCCGGTCGCAGGGGCAACTGCTTAACCACCAGGCCACCACCTGCCTAGTGGCAGTTAATGTAGCTTTTTTGTTTACTCTTCTGTAACAGATATGGGGACTCAAGTCAGTGACTCATACCAGTCCTTTAAAATGTAAAACTTTAGCTGGTTAACTGTTGCAATGACTAATCCTAATGAAAGGCTTGTTTTTCACTGACATATTGAACCTGATCGGTGTACATTTGTACCATACAAGGCCTAAAATGTTACTAAAAACTTGAGAGACAACTCAGACTTGGACCCTGGAGACTCAAGATTCAAAGTTGCATAAATTGACTAGTGACTTTCTCTATTCTATAATTACTGCTAGCACAGCTGTATAATGCTTTGCATAGTTTACTGTCTGTCTTACTGTGTGTGTGTCAATTGTATGCTGCTGTTTTGTGATAACATCTCCTCCCACAGTTAAATACACAATAAATCAATTTATTTTTAACATTATAATAAATTATCTAAATATGAACAGTCTTCCAAGTATAGCTGGTGGACACAACCATTTATATCCAATTTTTTCCAAAAAGAGTTTTTTTATATAAGACTTCATAATCGATCATTTTCTAGTACATTATTTTGAAATCTATGCCTTTTATTTGTTTGTCTATTTTTGGAAACTTTGCTCAATTATTTGTCAAAAGATTGACAGCCCTTACGAGGAATGACAGTTAAGCTTGACCTGATAATAGGGCCTACAGTGAACTGAGTGAAATTCACTGAACGCAGAGTTTGCTGAATGAAGTATTTACTGTCTCAGATCCTTGGGGAAGAGCGATTCGAGTGGAGAGACAGCGAGAGCGCTGGGAGAGACGCCAGCACCGCAGGAGACAGCGCTCTATTAGCCGGGAGAAATGGGTGGAGACGCTGGTGGTGGCCGACCCAAAAATGGTGGAGTACCATGGTAGGGATGGAGTGGAGAGCTACGTCCTAGCAGTAATGAACATTGTGAGTATAGCCCAAGTGCGTTCAGCCTCAATCTTACTGTGTTTACCACTATTTTTATGGGTAAGAGTGTGTCACATAATTTTAACCACATAACCAAGTCCTAGCCATAACCAACATAACTTGAGACAAGTGTGTGACGATCTAAGTGGGTTGCACTGCTGGCCATAAGCTTCTATTAGCTATTAGGCTACATTAGTACAGAAACCAAGCAAGCAAACATCAGACGGCAACATGTTTTGGTTGATTGACTACATTTGAGCTAAATTAAGCAAATATGAGAGATTTTTGCACCCAACTCATTTAAGAAAGACATGGCTTTCATTCTCCTGGACATAATGTAGCATCCAGAACTTATTTTCCAGTGTGTCCATCCAAAGTGGTATTTCCACATCGACACTCTTTCCTTTGTCTGCGGTGATGTCCCAAGTTACCATTGTTTCCTCTTGTAACTCCCTTTCTTCTCTGCAGCAGGTTGCAGAAAGCAACGTGGATCCAGCTCTCTTGAGCTGGATCCAAGTCAGCTGACCTCACCGTAATACAGCTGTGGGCTGTTAGACACATTTTCCAAAATACACTCCTAGCCTTGCATGGCTCCTGCCAATGAAGGGCATGTAAAAGAAAAGCCCTCAGGAAAAAAAAAAAGATTTCCATTACTGACGTGCCATCAAATTTGAAAGGCATAAGGTAAAGAGGAAACGTTCCATCATCTGGAGTTTCCTCTGAGGCCTTTTTTTCCTTCCTTATTTTTCTTCCTTTGTTCAGTATATTCCCGTCAAGCTTATGAGCCTTTTGATGCCATCTTTTCCAATAAAACATTCCAAAGACTGTGTCTTTTGAGCATAAATGAGCCTCTCTCCTGACTGAAGGACAATGTGATTTGACAGCTATGTTTCCTGCTTCTGCACCATGGTGAATCCGTGTCTAGGCTGTTTGACCAAGTGGAAAAAGCAAGCGTTTATTCCAGGTTGCAGAAACTGATGAGCGAACAGTGCACAAAGCCTACTTGGCACACTCTGTGTTTCTCACTCAGCTATCCTTTGGGTCAGAAAGCCCTTCTCTTTTGCAGCTTAGAAAGTTCTTGGAGACGAGAATGAATGAGGGCCTTTATACATTGTTCTAAGAGAATGTGCTCGGGTAAGTCACCCAGACAAAAGCTGTGTAAAAAAAATCCTTATCATTAGTGAGAATTCCCTGGAATTTTGAAAACATAATGCATTTACAATCTGCTTTAGGCATGTCAAATAAGTAAGCATGTCTGTCCTATTAAATAAGAATCTCTTTTTTATTGGTTGTCAGATCAAATCCTAGTCACTAACATAAGTTTTCATTCCTTTATTGGCCCAAAAAGGAATCTTATATGTTTGGTGAAAGAGTGGATTAACGCCGTCTTCCCCCCGACCTCAAAGAAAGTTGGTCTTCCAAACATGTCACGAGTCCGAGGCCTGCTTTGATAATTTTGTACTGGAGGCTAATGTAGATAACAATTAATGGAAACTTATTTCTTCCTAATTAATCATTAATAGGATTGCTAATGTGGTTTCTGATATTGTATGACGTCTTTGAAAATTTACAGTTTATCAGCTCTGCACAGTTTGCCTCATGTCTGACAATGACAGTGTGCAGTTTGCACTTCACTAATTAGTGTTGTGAGCTTCCTTTACTTGTTAGCTTCATTAGTGTCAAAACTCAAGAAGCTCAGACACCAGACATGTCTTGGCTGATCAGCCACATACAGGAAGAGAGTTGCATATATTTCTTTTTCATAAGCTTTCCCCCTTAAGACTGGACTAAGGTTTTTAAGAGTAGTGAAGATTTATACAATTTGCATTTTTCTTTTGAACTGCTGGTTGTGAACTGAAACCTTACTGAATCTTAATGAGGCTTAATCAGGTGGAATCTGCAGTTACTTTAGGTGCAGAAACGTTCAGCTGGGAAAATACAAGTATTGCCAAAAAATAATGATATAAATGGTTTTAAAAATCACTCATGTCACTCATGGCTACCTCTCTCAGATAGTGGTGTAACAGTACAGAAAGGTCACGGTTCGGTTCACACTACAGTTCTGACCTCACGGTTCGGTATGGTTCATGATACAGCGAAGTTAAGCAACAAAACGTTCTAAGGAATGAGGCTTGGTTTGTTTCCGTTTATTTTAAATAATCGGCCAATTGCTCTTTTATGTGGGCTTCATAATTGATTTTGCCCGGAACACATTAACAAAATTTCCCATGTATCAGTAATGTAGTGTTTTCTTGTTGTAACAAACATCCAGCTGTTGTAATCACATTGAACTGTGTCTTAGCTTTTGCCATTGTTTGTTTAGTCATCCTCATTCATCATGTGTGCGCAGAAATGCCTGCTTCGAAGTTCATATCATGACTCGAGCACATTTAATCCCAATTGGGATGCTGTGCCTCAAACACATTTAATAGCAGTCAGAATCCCATTGCTCAAACCTATTTAACAGCAATTTGATTCTCGTAGCTTGAGCACTTTTAACATTGACGCGTGTGCCTTGGCTTTAACACACTTAAGAGTGGTCAGAATTCTGTGTCTTCAACACTTTCAAAAGATATCGGAATCCTGTGGCTCAAACACATTTAACAGTGATCGGAACCTTCTTTCACAAGTACATTTAACAGAGATCAGATGTACAGATGTGCATTGCAATATATGAATGAGGCCTGCATGGTTCGTCACCGAACATGGAGCAGTGCACTCTCACTGAGAGAAAAACGACTGTCTGTACTTACTAAAACTCAAAGAAACTAAACCGTGAAGTTTCTGTGTCATGACGTTATATTGCTACAATATCGCTCACCCCAAATCTGAACCCCTTTCCCAAAAACATCACAGTTAAGATGCTCAGAAAGCTCAGTCAAGGTCAGAGTCACCCTCCCACCAGTGCACCCGCAACTATCTTCAGTCGTAGACCTCTTTATCCTTTATTACTGGCTTGTTCATTCAATTTTCGATGTGTAATGAGGATATGGTGTTGGAGCTAAGTGATAATCTGTTATCTGTTTCCGTCTAGCACATGTTTTTGCTCCTCTTAAAGGTAATTATCTTTTTTCAAAAATTGTTTACCAGCATAGGCATCATCAGGTCTTGATTCAAAGATCAGCTCTTCACATAGCCTGGTTAAAAGTTCCTGCCCAGCAAAAGAGCATCTAAGGTGTCTCATTAATTTCTTACAGCACTTTATAATGAGGAACTACTAGGCATGGTGAAGTCTTTTATATTCTTAGAGAAATTATTGGTAATTATTGGTATTTAAGAGGTAGGCATAGTGCAGTGGGAGAAAACAAACCCATTCTTTTTCAGTGTAGGGTGTTTTATAGTCGTTGCCTTAATTAATTACCTTTTCATTTAGCTTTTTTTTTCTGTTCAGGAACTGTTACTTTTGCACAAAAGGTCTTCCTGAGAAGGTGATTACAGGCTGTGCTTACATACATAATGATTCAGGACCATATGTGATGTTTTCACACAGAACACCCACCTAATTTCCCTTGATGGACTGTTGACTGACTATTAACTTAGTCTGTCTCATGTTCTCAGGCTTTCATACTCACTTCTTTTCATGAACCTTTGAGGCATGAGAACAAAGAGGCAGAGTTCTGGGGTAGGGCTTCTCAGTATAAACATTTTTGGACTACTGGCCTTATCACAGTCCTGATATAGCAATAATGCAATATGGAAATGACCCCCCCCCCCCTTCAGTGGTACAGTGAGCGTCCTGACCAATCAGCTCCAAATGACTGCTTCTGTTGGGGTTTTCCTGAAATACTTTGTTCATTTAATTCAGAGGTTTCCAACCTTCATAACAGTACAGACAGCAACCCACAATAGTTTTTTTCCTCCTCTCTTTTATGTTTTTAAAGGTGCGTGCCACTTTTTTTCCCTCAGTACAGAGCCAGGAGGAGAGCCTCGGGCCTCCAAAGCCCCAAAGCCCCAAAGCCCCAAAGTGCCCCCAAAGCTCCCTCTGGGTTCTACTGATGAAAAAAAAGTGGCACGCACCTTTAAATCCCGAACCCGGCTGTCATGTAAACATTGGGTCCTCCAGGTAGCCGGGGGGAGGGGCTGCCTGCTGCAATGCCTGTTGAAA
>JBBJLS010020833.1:0-12500 GCA_037577275.1 Bryconaethiops microstoma
CACTGATCATTATATCTATACCACAGTGTGCGCCTGTCTGACTTCGCACTGAAAATATTGAAACAGTTACTTGATTGGTGCTTGTGGTTTAATAAAAACCGCATGCAAGTCTATTGCGAATCTAATATTACTCATAAATCAAAAAGTTGATGTGACTGAAAAAACCTGAAAGCAGATCTGAAATCAGCATGAAAAAAATGGTTTAGAAAAGTGTGTTGTGGTTTCTTATAATTACAAGTCTTCTTCTGTGTTATTAGTCTTCTTTAATTAATAGGCTTTTATAAGGAAGAATCGGGAATCATAGCGTCTCTCGTCCACACACCTACACACAGCTTGTGTGTAGGCAAGGTGCTGCATCTAATTTTAAGTTTTTTCTTCTCTTATTTGCCCTCCAGCAAGGTGTTAAGAGTGTAAGTGGCTCACAGCTGAACTTCGTCTTTACTTGTTTTTGGCACATTTTCTCACACCAGAGGAACGAGCGTCTTTCTTGTATTTTTTAAGCATCCAGATGTGCAATGTTGGCACAACTATCGCGTTAGCCATGGGGGACAGCAAAGCGAAGTCCAAAAGGATTCAGAACTCACACTTGACGCACTGGAGGGGACAGGTGGCCTGGCAAAACTTCTAGGTACTTTTGCAAGCTTGGCAACTAACCCTTCCTTTCTTGTTCTTTGCAGACTTGAGGACAGATTTGCTGTTGTTAAGGCGACATAAAACTGATCGGGCTGTGATCTGTACAACTGAGACACAGCGACGCATTGATCCTGCCAAAGACTGATTGAGACAGCTGTGCTTTTTGGTGGCAGAATATGAGGGTAATTAAATGGACAGTAGAGAAGAGAAGCTGCTTGCAGCATGTATTGATGTAGTGTGAGACACATGTGGACAAAGAGATGCCATTTTTTGTTGTGCTGGCACACTTGCAAGCCCACAGGCTACTGAAACACACACACATCTGCTGTGGCTGTCTTTCAGAGTTATTCTATCATGCACTTTGGAGCTGGATTCATTTACCTTTGTTTATATCTCCTCTTATAGTGATAGCAGTTGGTGTAGTGGGTAACAGCACTGTCCTCCTTGCAGAAGACTGATTTCTCCATCTGGGCAAGTGCACCTCACTATAGCAATAGGAGTCCTTGGGCAAAACTCCTGAAACTATATTCACCTACATCTGTAATATGATTAAACTGTAAGTTGATCTGGCTGAGAGCATCTGCCAAATGCACACAATACAATAGATACAATACAGTTGTTTTGAAATGGCCTGATTAGCTGCCTTGCATTCTTGAGTCAAAACTCCAAGTTCAAAAAAACAAACTTTACTTACCACTACCCCCTATATATGCTATTAATGAACATCAAATAAAAAAAACCACTGTCCCCTGTAGGTGCTATTAACAAACATCACAAAGATTACTCACCACTGCCCTCTATAGGTGCTATTAAAACACTTCACATAAACAAACATTACTCACCACTGCCCTCTATAGGTGCTATTAATACACTTCACATAAACAAACATTACTCACCACTGCCCTCTATAGGTGCTATTAACAAATTCGCATAAACAAACATTACTCACCACTGCCCTCTATAGGTGCTATTAACAAATTCACATAAACAAACATTACTCACCACTGCCCTCTATAGGTGCTATTAACACACTTCACATAAAAAAACATTACTCACCACTGCCCTCTGTGGATGCTATTAAGGAAAATTACACACCTATACACTCTTGAGGTGCTATTAACAAACATTAAACAAACAAACATTACACACCACTGCCACTTGTGTGTAATATTAACAGACATCAGTTAAACAAACTTTACTTAACAATGCCGAAAGGTGTAAATAAAAAAAAAAAATTTAAGGGTTTGAAAAATTATTACACACTGCTGCCCTCAATAGGTGCCATTAACACACATTAAATAAACAAACATTACTCTGGACTGTTCGTTAAAGGTGTTATTTTAAAACGTGAAACAAACATTATTAATTGCTGCCCTCTATAGGTGCTATTAACAAAGATCAAATAAACAAACCCTACTCACTGCTGTCTATAGGTTTTAACACACATCAAGTGACCAATTATTACTCACTTTCCATCTAAAAGTATTAAATAAACAAATATAACTCACCACTTCCCCTCGAAAATAATCTGAAGTTAACTTTTTTATGACATGTCTCGTTAAAACATATCTTTTAAAAATACTGATTGTTTTGTTCAGCAGTATTCAGTCCTCTCTCTGTTCTGAAAATGTATTTGCTTCAACTCACTGGACTGAATTGCACCCCAATACACATTACTTTTTGCAGTGTGAATGTATGACATGCATAAAGCAAGAAACGGTGATAAATAATTAGGATTATGTGGTAATTAGGACATACCTATATATCCTTACTTTAAGTACCACTTGAGTTACTTCATTTACTGTCAAGGCATTGGATTATACATTGAAATTTTAACAGAAGAAAAACAAGCAGTGTTGTTTTTGTGCATCTCTATGCCAAAAAAGTGTACTAAGTAAAGTAAACAGCATAATTTAAAACTGTGCTCTCTGTGGGACCAAATAGTCTTTGTCAGCAGCCGGCTGGAATGGTGAGCTGCTCCTGAGGGAACACTGCTTCTTAGAAAGAGGTGAGAGAAAGAGAGCGAGGGACGGGGGAGGGGAGTAGTGGAAAAAGAAAGAAAGAAAGCAAGAAGGACAAAATGGTCACAATTAGGTCCACAGATTGCACTTGAAGGGTCACTGCTTTAAAGTGGCCTCAAGATTGTATGGTTTATAGTGATCTGTACCTCCTGCACGTGTACGAAAAGAATAATTCTCACGTTCACTGCTTTTTCTGTGCAGTGTAACTCTTTTAAGCTCTGTTCAATTTGTACAAATTTGTCATGAGTTTCTTCAACGATTCACAAATAAATAAAGTAGGCAAATGGAATTGATTACTTCCAAAAAGGATGATTTATTTCCTGAAGATATTGCCAGAAAATGCTACTGCACAAACATTCAGAGCAATTTAATTTGCTCTTGCCGGATCCTGGTTGATTGGACAGCCTGCTAAGAACACACACATAACATGAATTCCAGAGGAAATTAAAATAAGTCCTCGTCCTTTGCTGCCAACCTGTCAGCCTGTATAATAGGAATATAATTAAAATTAGTGAAAGCCCCATTAAGATGCAAGCTATTTGTGCCCAATATTAATACCGATAATTAGCAGATGCATTACCATCCGTGGCTTTTTATTCATTTCATCCATTTGCTTATTTTTCATAGGCGCCATATTAGTTCATCTCGAATGGAACGTACATTAGTCAGCAGCATGCCATTTAATCCCCCTTCGTCATAATTACATTTCTGCCCAGTGCTCCTGAGGCATGACATCATCACATATCAACATCCATAGGCACCGTAATAGGACTGGCACAGCGTGCAAGGCTCAAGTGAATAATCGGCTTAGGTTATATTTGCTGTTTTGCTGCCTAAATTAACATCTACTTAAGTCTGCAGCCTCATTCTACAGTGAATGGCTACAGTAGGGGTGCTAAACTGTGCTTTTAGAGGTCTGCTCACCCCACAGCGCTGACTTTCAACCTCAGTCTAGCACACACAATGCCCCTACTCAAAGAGATGGAAATATTGAAAGATTGTTAAGAGTATTATAATATATAACACAAAATACGAAAAGAATTTTAATGATTATTAGATTGTTAAATTTGCTGTCCACCAGCAGGGTGTGGGAACCATGTATTTAAGCAGCCTGTCAAGACTGGCAAAGAACAGTAATTATACCAGTAATTAAACTGTTTCAAAGGTGTGTTTTTCATCCAAATGTATTGTGTATATTTTCAATAAATGATACTGACTGATTAATTTGTGTAAGGTCTCACCACTAGAGCCACCAGTACATCTTGTATCTACTCTTGTCTCTAGTTTGTCTTGGATCCACACTCATTGGCCAGTTTATCAGAAACTCCTACCGTATACAGTTGCAAGAAGAAACATGAAACTCCTCTCACCTCAAAAGATATTGTGGAGAAATGAATTAAGGTTAATGAAAACATATGACAAAAACCAACTAAAAATCATTACTTGTGCACCGTTATTCAATCCTCAGCTTCAGTACTTTGTGGAGCATCCTTTGGCCTTCTTAACTTCAAATAACAGCTTTCGGTAAGTGCTGGCAAGCTTCTTGCACATCTCTGTTGGAATCTTTGCCCATTGTTCACATGCAAAAACCTCCAGCTGTTTGATGTTTGATGGCTTCCGTGCTGCAACTGCCTTCTTTATATCCCACCAAAGGTTTTCAGTGGGATTTAAATCTGGGGACTGAGAAAGTCAGTCAAGGGCATTCCAGGATCTGTTTCTTAACCAGGCTTTGGTTGACTTGGAGGTATGCTTGGGATCATCGCATTGCTGAAAAGTCCAATGATCACCAAGATTCAAATTCTAAACAGAAGGCATCATGTTTCTCTTTAAAATGGCCTGGTATATCTAGGAATCCATGATGGCAGTAAAAACAAGCAGAAAAACATCCACACATCATCAATAGTCCATACCTGACTGGGCAGATTCTTTTGGTCATAAACCTTATTAGATGTTGAAAAATGTTCTGTTTTTGGTACATTTCTATCATAATGGACCTTTAAAATACAAGATATATATATAATTTGTGGAATTTAACCTTAAAGCGTGCAGCCACGAAACCCTGCTTTACTCAGTTTGTTCATTTAAAACCTGCCTCTGAAGTGCTTCATCAGGTCCTCCTGTGGGTTTTTTTTTAATTGTCCTGACTAAATTGTTCAGGGCTCTTGATGAATTTTTGTTTCTCCCTCAGCCAGGCAGGTCTGAATATGTGCTCTAAGTTTCAAACTTCCTTATAATTCTCCCAATGGGGCCTATTGGACCCTGTTCAATTTTTGGAAGCTCTTCTTATACCCATTGCCCTTCGGGTGCAATTAAATATTTTCCTCTCTCTACTGTTGAGGAAGCTCCTTAGTCTTACCCATGGTTGCTACTCAACTTCAACACCTTCATGGGTGGAGTTTATATATGCATCACAGTTGAAGGATGTCCCAAAAGCTTAATTATGTTTTAGCTCCACTTTAGGCCATACAAACTAATAGAACAGCCATATTATATGAGGGTTAAGTATCAGTGACATTGCTCTATCTATGAAATATCCTGTTACTCACGAACATTACCTCCTATAATTTCTATGTTGATTTTACGTATGACTGAAATGGTGAAGAAGCCATCCAAAGCAAAATCTAGCTCTCTGAAAAAACTTTAATTGGTAAATCTTTATAGTGTTTTGAATATTCCTGACAGCCGCTGTAGGTGTAATTTATAGGTTTATAGTTTTTAACTGTATTCAGTCTATTCAGCACAATGTATCAGCGTCCTTCTGGTCCATGGACAGGGAGCAACATATGACTTCCACTGACTCGATATTTATCTTTCTATCCATCCATTAAACCATCTACCTATACATCTATCCATCCATTCATTCAACCATGCATCCATCCAACCATCCAACCTTGCATCCATCCATCACCCATCCATCTATCCATCCAACCTTCTATCCATCTATTTAACCATCTACCTATACATCTGTCCATCCATTAATCCAACAATCCCTTCATCCAACTATGTATCTATCTATGCATCCATCCAGCCATCCAACCTTCTATCCATCCATCTATCCATCCAAGCACTGATATATCCATGCATCCATCCATCCATCCATCCATCCATCCATCCATCCAACCACCCATCTATCCTTCCATCCCTCCATCAGATAGTTGCTGGAATTGCACTTTCAGACCAGTCTCTATAGCTCTACCTTTACATTTTTTCACTTTATATAAGCTACTTCAGCAGTGGTCAGTATCTGACCACAGGACCACTGCTGCCTGGATATTGTTAGCCAGCAGACTGTTCTTAATCCAGCTGTGCCACTGAGATGTTTATAAACTCCAGAAACGCTGCTGCATCCAATACACTCATAATATTACATAACACAGTAACAAGCCTCTGCCATGTTGTTGTCACTGCTGTGTTGAGAATGGTCTTCCTCCCAAATAGTGTCTGGTCAGGGGTGATCGTATGATCCTATGATCTCTTTTCACTGAGCAGTGGGAGGCCGATAAATTATGTTGCAGCAGATGGACTACAGGATTTTTAGTTTTTTGTCTCAGTTTTTCTTTTTGCTTTTTCAGAGCAGTTTGGACTTTCTGATCTATTCAGTTCAAATAAAGGGCTGGAGTCAGATAATTAAGTAGAACATGGTGATATTTTAATGTGAGTCCAAATCACTTTAACTGTCTTAATAATTTACATGATTTTCCACTTTCCACCAATCCAGTTTATGTTTGGAGTTCACATATTGCATCTTAAATTTAGCATTGAAGCAACAAGACAAATGTGGCAACATATTCTAGTCAATAGTCATTCAAATCTTTTAAGTAAATACATTGTCAGACTTTCTCTCAGCCTGTTCAAACTGGGACCAGCTCTTCATTAAAGTGGTACAGAGCTGTAGATGTGGTTTAGGACTCAGTATGACACACTATGAGCTATAAAAATGACCCAACATTGATCTTGTAGTCGAACTCTGAGGGCAGCCACTTTAGACGACAGGGTCTGTTTTCACAAACCACCTGTGCCGATCTAGAATGAGTTTTTGTGAGAGTGACCATCACAAATACAGAGGAATCGAATCCAAGATCAGTGTTCAATACAACTGCTTTGTGAATGCCAGTTCTGATGTTGTGTGAAATGGTTGCCAGTGAAGTTGTTTTCATTTTGCCAACTCACAGTCCACATCAACAAGTCTGTGCCATCCTAATGAAGAACTGGATGCAGTTTGAGAGGGCTGAGAGAGGTTTTGGTGATATATTTTTCCGGAAACAGTTTGGATTATTGACTTCTTGTATTTGTTTGCTATAGTAGCCTTGTGAAGAGGCAAAATCTGGGCACCAGATTTTGGTTTGCATTGACCATAAATTGTGTACACTTGATTTTTCATTAAAGCATTTATTTAAAAAATACTTATTGTTTTGTTCAGCAGTATTCAGTCCTCTCTCTGTTCCAAAAACATCAATATTCTGTCTACACATCCATCCCTCCATCCATCCATCCATCCATCTATCCATTCAACCATCTATCCATTCATCCATCTGTACATCTGTCCATTCATCCATCTATACATCCATTCATCCATCCATCCATCCATTCAACCATCTATCCATTCAACCATCTATCCATACATCCATCTGTACATCTGTCCATCCATCCATCTATATATCCATTCATCCATCCATCCATCCATTCAACCATCTATCCATACATCCATCTGTACATCTGTCCATCCATCCATCTATACATCCATTCATCCATCCGTCCATCCATTCAACCATCTATCCATACATCCATCTGTACATCTGTCCATCCATCCATCTATTCATACATCCATCCATCCATCCATCCATCCATTCAACCATCTATCCATACATCCATCTGTACATCTGTCCATTCATTCATCTATTCATCCATTCATCCATCCATCCATCCTTGAATTACTTGGGAAAACAATGCTGCTAGTTTACTCCTTTCCAGCCTCTTTGGAGCATTTTGTTTTGTGGAGCTATGCTGTTCTAGCAGGCCTGAGCATAAGTGTATGCCCCCTCAAGCAAGAGAACTGGCAGCAGTAGCTGTTGTTTTGTCAGGCTGACTGCATGGAGGATTTGTGCATGGAGGAGTCCAAGTGTCTGCCTGAATAAAGCAAGGAAAATGTGTCACACTGTGTTTATGGGATGAATCAAAATAAATACAGCTCATATAATTAAGAAATTCATTATTAATTGAGCTATTAAAAAGAAATGAACCAAGGAGGCAGCAGAAAGTACGCCTCTTTGAAAAGTGGGAAACTTTTGTCTTACAGTAAATATAGAAGCCTATCAAGACGCCATTGTTCCGATACTGTCATCATCATGACAGTTTTAAAGGGACAGAAGAATATAAAATGACTCAGCGATTGCTTCCCATTATGTGGAATAGACATGCCATTATGATCCTCGCTTGATGTACAGACTGGGTAATTGAATGTGGGTTTAAAATGGATGTGTGAGGGGGATATACTGCTGCTGTTGTTTTTTTTTTGTTTTTTTACTTATTTGGCCAGGTGTGTCCAATTGTGTTTTTATTTTGGACTATTCAAAAGAGAAAATGGAAAAAGTATGAGAGAGTAAAGATTGCACTGAGGTGGGAGGGGTTGGGTGCAGCATCCGTCTGCTCAAGCTGAATTTCAAACAGCCTAAAAGGAATTATTGTTACTGCCCCTTTATGCTTCACAGCAAACAGCACTTTTAAAACGGCATGCATTAACAGCAGCCAGGACATGTAGTCCCACTCCACAGCATTGTCCAAAAAGCAACATATAAAGAACATTTCTTTTTAAACCAACATTTACACCAACATTTTCATCAACATTTTGTAAAATGCCAGGAACAGTTTTAACATTCTTTAGATTTTAACCTCGCTCAGGCACTTCAGGCACACTGTAGTGGAATCAGAGACAAAAGCCGAGCTGATTCTCACACTGCAGAAAGTCAGATTTTGGCATTTGGAATCATTTTAAAGTCCACTGGAAATCAAAGCCAATCCTTTAGCCTTGTTAATTCATGTTCCTGGTCTTAAACACACTCTACCTTTTATAAGGCAAAAGCCTTGTTTTTCCATGTTTGACTGAAGTTTCATGCTTCAAGATACAAGGTGTTGAGACACTACACAGACAACATGCAATGAAATATAACCCAAAAAACACTACCCAAAAAACGCAATAACTTGAAAATACAATAATAGAATAAAAATAGAATAATAAAGTGATAAATACAAATGTTTATAACAAAATGAATACATATAGCAAAATATACAAAACTTTAGACAAAAACGTGTCTGAATATTTACAGTGGAGAATAAATAGAAGTTGTGCAAACTGACATTGTGCAAATGGTGAATGGTTGTACACTTTAGTAAAGAAAAGGTCCAGAAAGCATTATGGTATGAGCAGTATTATGGTATGTGGAGTATTATGGTATGAGGAGTATTTTGGTATGTGGATTATTATGGTATGTGGAGTATTATGGTATGAAGATTATTATGGTATGAGGAATATTTTGATATGAAGATTATTATGGTATGTGGAGTATTATGGTATGAGCAGTATTATGGTATGAGGAATATTTTGGTATGTGGATTATTATGGTATGTGGAGTATTATGGTATGAGCAGTATTATGGTATGAGGAATATTATGGTATGTGGAGTATTATGGTATGAGCAGTATTATGGTATGAGGAATATTTTGGTATGAAGATTATTATGGTATGAGGAGTGTTACGGTATGTGGAGTATTATGATATGAGGATTATTATGGTATGAGGAGTGTTACGGTATGAGGAGTATTATGGTATGAGCAGTATAATGGTATGAGGACAATTATAGTATGAAGAGTGTTATGGTATGAGGAGTATTATGATATAAGCTTTATGACCAGAGGTTAAAAGCGCCTTTTGAGTCTCTCAGTCCTGGCCATAAGGCTGCGGAACCATTTGTCCATGTTTAGTAGGTGGATCAGACAGTTATAAAAAATATAATCATATAAAATATAACTATATATATTTT
This sequence comes from Bryconaethiops microstoma, assembly GCA_037577275.1. Classification (NCBI taxonomy): domain Eukaryota; kingdom Metazoa; phylum Chordata; class Actinopteri; order Characiformes; family Alestidae; genus Bryconaethiops; species Bryconaethiops microstoma. The sequence continues at coordinate 9,692 of JBBJLS010020833.1, forward strand.
TGGTACTGTCAAGATAACACAAAGAAAGCACGTCTTGGGATAGTGAAATACCACTGTACTCAGAGATCGGTGGTTTGAAAGTAGCCAATCCGAGAGCATTATTCATTTCTCCTTGCTGCTGATTGGCAGATGCAGTCCAGCATTCCCACATTATAACAGTTTCCCGCGTGGATCTATCTTGAGTGTTTCACTGAGTGCTCTTGTGAATTTAATTTCTTCATGAAGCTCTCATGAGGATGAGGTGAACAGGAACATACCTTGCCAGGAGTTCGCCCATGTAGCGTGAAGGATGAACCCAAGCACGGACGGAAGCGAGAGGGTTGGTGGATTCACGCACTTTGATCTGTGAACGCTCTCACAGAGAGTTTATGATTCCCACCGGAACCAATGTTCACAAACATGCAATCAGTGGTATGTGTAGTGAGCACTCACGGCTTCCAGAGATGACTACTGAGGGGCGAGTAGGAGACTCAATGACTGATCAACATGGATCCACCTGTTTCCTGTTTATATACCCCGTGACGTGCTCATTTCCTCCGACCCGTGCACGTCATGTGACTGGTGCATGTGACAAAAGCCCTGTATTTTTATTACTGTAACTTAAATTAATTTATTACTGTATTTACCTGCTTATACCAAAGAAAACGCCCGTGTATGAATTAGGCCTCGTCCACACGGACATTTGAATCTTGGATAAATGAACGCGCTCTGAACGCCATAGGCGCTCTTACTGCACAACATCAGGTCAAAGGGATGTTTTTTTGTGCTTTTTTATAGACATTAAATACACTCGCATGTAAGTTTGCATGCAACGTTTTTTTGACGCCACCCGAACACGCAGCCAACCGCGCGCCGGTGCTGAACACCCGTGTGGACGCTTCGATTTGCTTCAGTGAGCAGAAAAACAGTCGGCACTCAGTCCGCGCTCACCTGGCGCCATGAACGCCTGAAAAACACCTGTTTCAGACATCCATGTGATCGAGGCCTTACAGTACAGTCTGTACAGGGGTAACATCGGTATTTTATATTCTAGCACTGTGGGAGACAACGGTTCAGTGTACACAGGACAGTACGAATACAGGTTTACCTCTACGTTTTTTTGAAGGGTAATGTATTAAGCTGAATTTGAAATGGAGCATATTTGCGGGGAACAATAAAAATAAACATTTTTAGGCTTTTTTTTACCACATCACAAATTTGCGGTTTTTCATAATCCGCGGCTGCTCTTGGAACGTAACTCCCACAAATTTTGGGAGTTTACTGTATTTGTGTTTTCTTTTATATCTGAACACCAAAATATTTAAAGGTGCTCATCAACTCTCACTGTTTATATATGTGGGAAAGTAGGAGCACCCCTGTTTCCTGCTTTAGTCCAAGACCAGCTCTTTCATCTTGCTGAAGTTCAGTTGGAGTCAGTTAGCTTGACATCATATTGTCAGGTTCTCTACCTCCTTCAGGTAGGTCAATTATCATTGTTGGGGGTCAGGCCGAGCTCGTCCTTGTCATCGGAAAACCTCACAATAAAACCTCACAAGTGCCCTCAGCGAGCTGTTTTCACTTCCAGGGCTCTCAGCTTAGTGAACAGTCTGGGTGAAACTATGTTATTGAAAACAGTGGTCTCATACGGTTCCCAATTTTTATGGTTCACATGCATGAGGGCGGCGTGCAGGATGTGAGAGACGGCATCCTCTTTTGACCTGTTTCAGTGGTAGGTGGACTGTAGCGGGTCGATGGAGCTAGAGATGGTCTTTGAAGTCTCTCAAACACCTTCATGACTAAAGATGTTGGAGTCACAGGGCAATATTCATTCAGGCTGGAGGGCTTGTTGTGTTTCAGTACTGGGACAATAATGGATCTTTTGAAGCATGTAGGCACCATATACTGAGCCAAAGACTAGTTGAATATAAAGGCGAAGACATCAGTCAGCTGGTCAGCGCACCTTCTCAGGACACGTCCCAAGATGCCATCCTCTCCCGCAGGTTTCCTGATGCTCACCTACTTCAGAGCTGTGTGGGTGACTTTTGCCTTCCCTAAAATAGCTCCTGTTCTTTGATTATATCACTGGCTGGTGTGGAAATAATATTGACCATTAACATCGCGTTTCATCTCTCAGATCTACTGTTTCCACCTATCATCACCTATCATCAGCTAGCTCAGCTAGCTCAGAGACCCTCATACTGAGGTTCATCTGGGAATGGGAATATGCTATGAATTCACATTGAACTTCACTAGAGTATTATTAGATTATTATTAGATAATTACATATCCATGTTTATCTCTGTGGACCACATGTGAAGTGTAATTATTTGTACTGTGCTAAATTATGCAAGTCAAATATGAAAAAGCTAAACTAATCATCTTGTCAATTACAAAAAGTACATATTCCCTTAAGTTTTGGAATATACTGAAATAACAAATAACATTGTTTATTAACCATATAGGTGAATGTTATGGCTTCACTTTCTACATGTCCATAGAAATAAGCCTTCAAGATAACCAGACATCAGATATATTCATTCATTGACCGTGGCTTCAGTGTTAGATTGCTGACAGTGTGGTGCAGTAACTGATTATGTCACATGCTGGGAGTCAGCACACTGAGTCAAAAGAATAGTTGAAAACATAAAACAAAGAATTCTGTAAATTAATTTTAAAAATAAAAAAAGCAATATTAGGCCACTTTGAGGCACAATTCAAGCTGCTTCTGTTTTAGGAACACGACCACAAAGTGGCCAACAGGGAGAGGAGCACTTTGAATATCACACAGTTATTTCACTTATTTCTACTCTTTCCTAGTTTTAAGTCATTT
>JBBJLS010020899.1:0-15151 GCA_037577275.1 Bryconaethiops microstoma
ATACACAGTACTGTGCAGGTTCATGTGCAAACTGTTTAAAGTCATTTATCTGAGCAGTGAGGGACTTTCTGCCAGCAAAAAGTTAACATTATAATAAAGAAAGCATTAAATAATATCAACATTTATTTGTTTATAAAATGTTATTGTGAGCTGTTTAGAAGAGTTTTGTGAGCTGTTTAGAACACAGGTTCAGTTCCAGATTTTACCCAATGCCTCCAGCCTTTGCATGGATTTGTGCGAAAAACTACAATGTAATACCAGGCTTTCATGGGGAGAGGTTTTGGAATGATTAAGCAAACACACAGACATACATAAAATCACTATTTACTGTATTTAAACTGTTGCATAGACAATTAACCCCCACTTTAACACAGATTAGCAGTCGCCGTTTCAGTCCATCGCAGATTTTTCTGTGAACTGAACTAATAATTGTTTGCTGAAACCCCCACAGGGTCACACGCACCAGATCACATGATGTCATTCGGGCTCGGAAGTGACATCCCGTTCGGGGTATAAATACAGGAAGAACAGGTACGTCAGTACACAGACATTGAGCTCTGATGCCCATCGTCTCCGAACTCCTCGCTCCGGTACCGTGAGTACTCTGGGTTCTCCCCAACCATCCCTTTCTATTTATACCTCTCTGTGTACGTGTGAGAACGCGGATTCCTCTGGTGGGAATCTCTACTCCTTTTGGGAGCATTATCATAACAACTGCATGGGTTACCAGCTCTGTTGTCAGTTCCAGCGATTGGGCTCTTCCCTCACGCCACAACTGGGTATCGTGCAGTCATTCGGGTCTAGTCCATGACAGAATGTCTGTGTCAAACGTGAGCCCAGCTGACCTAGCACGTGTCTGGGAGGTCATTAATCAGCAGGCCGTGGAGATCGTGAACCTAAAGCAGGAGGTAGCGACTCTGCGACAGGTTTCACAGGATCGCACCGCTGACCAACGCCCCCAGCCGGCAGTCCAACCCTCTCCTCCTCCTCCTCCTACCCCTATCATTCCAAAAATCTAGGACAGGTGAGAAGTGTGATGTTTTCCTAACCACCCTCTCTCTTGTGTTCAAGTTTCAGCCCCAGTGCTACCCTACCCACGGGAGCCGAATCGCAGGCAGCTGAGTGGGCCACCGCGGTCTTGAGGTCCGGAGGAGAAGTGGCCTACTCCTATCTGGACTTTACCAAACAACTCAAGGCCGCCTTTCAACACCCTGAGAGTGAAGTGGTGGTGGACTCCTAGCTTTACCATCTGCACCAGGGAGATTGTCCGGTGAGCAAATACACCGCTGAGTTCAGGACCCTCGCTGTCCAGACCTCCTGGAGCGACGCTGCCCTTCGTACCGCCTTTAATGAGGGACTCTCATCCTGAATGAAGTCGGAACTGGCAGGAAGAGAGCTACCTGAGACATACGAGTGTCGACCGGCATTTAAGCACCCTGCCAAAACCTGCTCCCCGGACTCGGGCCATCGACATACACTCACCAGCCCCATCATCAGGCCCGCACCACCAGCTTCCTCCTCAGACACCCACTCTGGAGCTGGGGAGCCCATGCAAATAGGACGCACCTTCCTCATGCTGGCGGAGAGAGAGCGACGCTATCGTGAAGGCCTTTGTGCCTATTGCGCCTCCCCCGATCACCACCGAGCCATCTGCCCTCTCTGTCCAGGAAATGGACAGACCAGGTGAATAGGGGGAGGCTCTCATCTGGTCCGATGGTCGCCACTTCAGGCCTCCCATCTGTTTCCCAATTAACCCTACAGGTAAGTCTCCAGTTGAGCCACCAACGGATCGTGACTGCAGCCTTCGTTGACTCGGGAGCCGCTGGTAATTTTATCGATCAGGCTTTTGCTGCTCAATTGGGGATTAAATCTGAGGTGTTATCTCAACCCTTCGACATCATTGCCATCGACGGTCGACCCCATACCTCCGGACCCATCACTCATCGGACCGTTCCACTTTCTATTTATTAATTCTGTTTTACTAAAATAAATCCTTTAATAGAAAATGTGCTATAACTTTTCCCAAAATGCCAAATTTAGCAAATAAACAACCTGTGCATCAAGATGTGCAGAAATGTGTGACTGTGTGACTGTGTCTATAAAGGTGGTAACTGAAGAGAGGCTACAAATCTGAGTTCTCCCCAGTATGAGATTTCGTTTGTTTGCTAGAGCTTAGAAACTAAAAAGGTGTGTATATAGTTTTTATTTCATTTTTATTCAGCAGAATCATGTTATATTAAAATTTTGTATTTGTTGTACTATTTGTGGCACTACTCTCATCTCAGTATTAAGTTGGACATAGGGATAATAATAATAATAATAATAATAATAATAATAATAAAAATCTCTTCTTGTCCTATCCGTTGACTCAAACACTGCTGACCACCTGAATCAGTGGCTCTGTCTCACTTCTTTCACAAACAAATAACCAGGAGAAGCTAGCGCTGAGTCTGTTGCCATGATAACTAATTTATTAATTTATACTTAATGTCCAGCATTTACGATTTACTCTTTCAGGGCTAGCAAACTAACCATGTCAGAATTTACTACTGAAGGTGGGTGAACAGGTTTGTGGCATTGCCCCCTTTCACCCTTACTATTGTTCTACACTTCTTGCAGAGTGAGGTCTAATTCCCTGCTGAACTCTTTTCAGGAGCTGGTAGAGTGTCTCACTCTCATCCATCATCTTCTCTAACATGATTTTTTGACAATGGCCCCACAGCACACACTGTGATAGTACGTACTAGCCATCTATGTACTGTCTTCTCCCCCTTCTTAAAGTTTTAAAGTATTTTTTATACTTTTAAATAAGTATAATTTAAAGTATATTCTATATATATGTTGGGTCAGCTGGTGGCCTAGTGGTTAGGGAGAAGTTTGTGGGTTCGATTCCCAGCACTGCTAGTGTCATCACTGAAGTACCCTTGAGAATGGTACCATCTCCACACACTGCTCCCCAGGCGCCCCTCGTTGGTGGAAGCCCCCTGCTTCACTTGGTGAATGGGTTAACTAAAGAGAAAGAAGTTCACACTGTGTGGTGTGGTGTGCCATGCTGTGCTGAACTGTGCTGTGGTGTGTTCACATATGACTATAAGGGGCCAATTTATGGTATTATAATTTTAGTATGACGGTAGTATCACTGTCAGTACGATTATGTTGTAACACTCCTAGTTGGATTTTAGGGCTCTTTATGCTAAGTCACAGTGCAAAACACACTCATATGCCTCTATTGTAGTATTACTATGGTAGTTTCACTGCTGTACTAAGAATAGTGCACTACCCAAGCGATGGTTCTATAGTTGTCTCTTTCCTGCTGTTTGGTAGGTGTACCTGATAAAATATCCAGTGAGTAGGTACAATATAAGATTGCCTAATAAATTGGCAAGCATGCTCCTTTGTCTTTTCCAGTGAAAGTATGCTTTTGGATACTTTTGCTTTCATACTTGGTCACCTTAACATGTTCTACTATCTGTTTTGCACTTTTGCTCTTTGTGCTCTTGGTCTTCCCTAGGCCTTGCTATACAACCCACGGATGAACCGCTGCCAAATGCAATATTGAGAGTCTGCAGGAGTTTATCTTTCCTCTCATGTGCACACAAAAGATTCAACTGAAATTTTTATGTAAGGCTGACTGGGTGTTCCCAAAGAGCCTTAGAAGCCAAAATGAAGGCTTGGACCAACAAATATCAGCTTATTATGCGAGACTTCTTAGGACATTAAGAGTGAATGTACTGCCAACCAAATCACTATTCGTTTACCCACTTTTCTCCTCTAAAATTAAAAAAGCCTAACAGCGGCATATTACACAGTTTTAAAGCATACAGCTGAATGTGTCTTTTAGAATAATGAAATGTGCTCAGATCTACAGGTTATAACACAAATTCAGCAAAACTGTTCTTGATAAAAGTTACAGTCCTTTTGATGGCAAAAGTCTGAAATGATCAATACAGAAACCTCACATTCACTCCCTCCGCACTTCATATTCCTCCTGAACATCCATCAGAGAGTAGCCACAGGCAGCTGTGAACACAAGGGTCAGCACCGATCTCAATATGTGTCTTCATTCTCACATTCTCACACAAGTCTGGAGGTAGTGAATAGAATGAGAGGAGCCAAAAGCAATAGCAACCGCCCTTCGACCAAGAAAATGAAAGAAAAGAGAAAAGTAGGGAAGAGAAAATATGACTCTGCAAATCCAAGTCACTTCTGTTTGTAATTTAAAACTTCCCCATCTGCACATTTCTCATGGAGGCAAATATCTGAAGCAGCTGGAGCTGCAAGGCAGTGGGATTGAAGGCCTTTTGAGGTGCCTGGTCCGCCGCCTTTTTTGTCTGGGTTATTGTGTATATGTGAAGACACTGAGAGATTCCATCTCCAAGTGGCTTTTACATGTGAGTGAAGTTTTGTAAACTGTGCAGATTCTCAATTTAAACCACACTCACTCCATATGGAAAACATGCAGTAAAAATAATTGTGTGTATATCCTATATATACTGTATATACCGTGTGTGTGCACACACACACACACACACACACACACATATATATATACAGATGTAGAGAGAGAGAGAGAGAGAGAGAGAGAGAGAGAGAGAGAGAGAGAGAGACTGGTAGTACTTTGTAAACGTCGGGCATTGTGGATGAAAACCTAATGTAAACAGTGCCGCGAAAACGGTCCGTAAACAGTGACGCGAAACGGTCCGTTTTTCTAAATCTTCATTTTTCTTGTTCACTCGTAAAAGCAGAAACAAAGTTATTAAAAGTTATTTCACTGATCCAAAATGTTGTTTACGTGTGGACGAAAGTCCAAAACCTCAGTTTTCAGAAATACTCATGTACGTGTGCACATGGTCTTAGTTTCTAAAGAACCTTTCAGTTTTTTTAAGAACTATCCACTGATACTTTATGATGTTTTCTGGCAACTTTATTTGTAAGAGCATACTGACATTTCTTTCAGTCTTCAGTTTCTTTACAGCTTATGCAAGGCATTTTCTCACAAAAGTTGAGTCCTGCTTGTGAGAAAATGCCTGTTATTGTATCCATCAGATTAGATTCACTTGATTTGAGCGGACAGCAAAAGTCGAGTTATTCTACGCCCCTTTACATGTGAACAGATGGCCATAGGTCACACGGTACAAAAGAGAATCGTTACTTCATCAGGAAAGTCCCTCGCCTCTCCCCATCTCTGCTTAGCTACCAAAGATTGTCAGATGATGAGTTGCCAGTTTGAACACAAGCCATGGGAGAGTACATCTGTCCTAGTAAAGAACTGAGATAGAGCCAGGATTTGTCTCCTAATCAAACGTTTGACAAGGGAGTTCATGAAAATGTGGTTTCTATTATTGTGGTTTAGAAGTGAGTTTTTGTTCAGTTGCTGTGCTTTCAATTTGTTTTCATTTTATAACTTCAAACCTGTTAGTCAGAATACCTGTGGCGGCTTACTCAACAATGTGGTCAAAGCAGCAGAGAAAAATACAATACTGTCCACAGTGTAAACACCAGCATAGCTATGTCTGGCTCACCCTTACCAGCATCCACCAACGACACCAATTAGTGAAATACACCTTACAGCATAGGATGAGCACTGGAAAGTAAAGATTCCAAAAATGGTTTTTGACTTGCATGTATGGAGCTAAAAATCACACTAACCCAAGTGTTGTCTAACCTAAGTGTTTTATACTAATTATTAGCTTTTTGTTTTTTGGCAAGCCTAGAATGGCACTTTGTACATTTCAAAAAAGTAAATAACTTTGGAATGAAACTCAGCTGGTGTTTTAACATATGTTTCGACCATCATAACTGGCCCCCTGACAAAGGAGCTTAAAACAGACTCTTCAAAAAGCAAACCTATGGAAATATTCCCGCTAAGGTACTGTTTATAATATTATCTATACTAGTATGTCATGATATTGGTATATTTGACTGGGTCAAAGTAGCTTCTAACGAGGATGACAAATCCATTAACAAGGCACAACTTGATGCAGGGATAGTTTAGAAATTTGCAGTAATTGTTATTTCTAAGAACAGTTTGTAATTTTTATTGGCAATAGTTGCTAATGTTTGTGATTAGGAATAAAGGAGCAACTGGTGCTTTAGACAGGGAGTCCTAGAGTCTCGACATACGACGTTTCGAGTTTGCCACACACACTCCCACTCCCACTCGGTTTACGCCGTTAGTCTCATACTTACGGACTACGTGGGCAAACTAGTTTGGTTGCGCGCGTTGGAAGAATACGCAGTAACGCGGCGTATGACTGAGGGAGTTTTCCTTTTTCCATGGCTTAGTTGTGTTTTATGATTTTACAACTGTGGCTAGGGTGTGTTTCCACTTACACCAAAATTCGGGTTACATCACTGTCGAAGGAACGGATCTGTGGCGTAACTTGAGGACCCCCTATATATACTTTTGCAGAGGCAACTATTTCTAAACCACTTGACTGACCACATCCATGCATCACTTCTAAAATGACACAGTGCTCACAATCTGTTTCATTACTTTATTGTGATTCTAATTTATGAAGTTGCATGAGGTTATTCACTTGACTCACATTTATGGCATTTAGCAGATGCTTTTATCCAAAGTGACTTCCGTTCCCCAACTACAGGAGACAGTCTCCCTGGAGCAACTTGGGGTTAAGGGTCTTGCTCAGGGACCCAGTGGTGGTGTGCTGAAGGTAGGATTCAAACCCACGACCTCTTGGTACAGAGACAAGTATCGTACCCACTAGGCCACCACCACCCCATAGACTATTGCTGTACAAAATAATTCAGTTGGACATGTACCATCTTTCTCTGTCTCTCTTTCTCTTTTCCCAAACCAAGTCATGCCATAGCATGACAAACTGCAGTAGATCCAGTCTCTGAAAACAGATGGCAGTTTTGGCTATTTTTCTAAGTCCATGTTCAAAGGTTTGCTTCATGTCGTGGCCCAAGCTAAGCCTCGCCGGACATCAGGACTGACTAAAGGAAGAGTCAAAACCTTTCGGTCCCTGTGAGGAATGTCAGGCACCTCAGACTCCCACAAAACCCACAGCACAGGGCCATAAAGCCAGCTTTATGTGGACCAGATGTTGCTGATCATAAACTTTAGTCTTCTAAAACAATGAACTATGGAGCTTAATCTGCCAACTCAGACAGTGCTGCTGGTGTCTTCAGTCATAAAGAATTCAACACAAACGACAAAAGGGAGGAGGTCAAAATTATACTGTACTCAGAGGGGTCCAATAACGCATTTTAACAAGTGCAACTAATTACATCCCAACATTTGCTCTCATGCTTTGTTTGCTTTGCAGGATACCAACACCTCACCAGATCAGGATTTGGTTAACGAGAAATTTACAGGACAATTGTCAAAACCCAATTGCACTAAACTATTGCTCAACATAGGAGGGGCACCAAGAGTAATACCAAACAGCTGATGGAGACAAAATGTTTCCTGCCAAAGCTGAATGAAATGAATGAAAAAGTCAAAGCATGCAGTGGAACTCAAAGGCCGCATTTAAAGTCTATGTTACTGACCCAGAGTAATCGCCCTGATTATTTTACTGGTTACAGTTTTAATAATCTGATCAGTATACTGTAACACAATCATCCACAGAGGTAGGATTAAAAAATTAAGCGGAAATATTTCAGAGAAAAACAAAAGTTTTTAAAAAGAAGAGCAGTTTTACCATTGCATCATCTAGACAAAAGAAGAAAGAATAAAATACTTAATTGAAAGATAAAATATATAGCTGTTATAAACACTACAACACTAAATGACTAAATACACTAAGTAAAGTCCATGAATGTATCCAGACAGCACATGCTTTTTTATATCTCAAAGATCCAAAGAAATCCATCCAACCTATCCAATCAGATCTCACCTTGTGAGGTTTTAGCAATAAACCTGTAAGCAGTTGTTGCCTTGTTTTGTTTTACTGGGTGGGATTGTGTGTCCATGATCATTAAAAACTGAGCTTAAGAGGTCCTGACTGCATTGCTGGCTCTTTGGTCTTCATCTGATCATCAGGTTGAGAACCCAGTTGTAGATCACTTTAAATGACTACAAACAGACTTTATCCAATCTTTATTCAGTGGTGTCCAGGTAGATACAGCCAAGTGACCTCTCCTATGTTTTGATTTACAATGGATGGGACCTATTTCAAGAACAACCTTCCTCTAGGCCTTCTGAAAGTCCTAGAGTACCACTGATTATGAATACAAGGTGGTAGTATAATTAGGTTTCTGTCTGTCATTACAGTAATGGCAGCTGTATGCCAGGCCACTTTACTGAAGAACTCACTATAAAACAATATTCATTAGGGGTCCAATAATGAGCTGAGTGCTCAAATAAAATAATACAGAAATGCTTACAGAAATTGGCCTTATTGTAGAGGCCAGTCTTTTCCTGACTAAGTTTTGAATCAAAGGCATAGTTCTAATAGTTCAGTTTCTGAACAAACTTCCCAACGCACCTTGTCCTTCCTGGTAGCCACACTCCCATAATTCACGAATTCACCACTTAGTGCATGACCTAAAGTGTTTACTCAAAACTAAAGCCTCCAGTCTGACAGAAGAAAACACAACAACTTCTCCACTCTGTACCTTCACATCATCGTGTGAAAATGAAGCAGGATTCCCATAAACTGATCAAAAGAACAAGCTGCCCTTCCGCTCAGTGAGGATGTCTATAAATGGAAGGGGCGGAAATCACCATGTCATTACACATGAGAAGGAGGAGAATTCCCGTGCTATTGCGAGAGACATGGCGGCTGAGAAGCACCAGCTGCTGACTCATTGAGTCATAGTGTTTGAGGAGGAGAAGTGATCATTCCTCACTCCCACTCTCACTCTTTCTCTAAACGGATACAGCGTTTGTGCTGGACAGAGCACAGAGCCAGTCAGTGAACATTTCATTGCATTGAATCAGTTAGCGCTGGTTTAGTCTGGTGTGATCCTCATTGGCCTCCCTGATAAGCGGCTGCCTGGATTCAGTGGGAGGAAAGCCAGGAGGAAAAGTTTATAAGCTTAAAAGGAGGGACTGGGGGAAAAAAGTGAACAGGGTTAAAAGAAACTACCATATGGGAATGGAAAGTTGTGTCCCCCTTTATATACAGTTTAATGTGCCATAATACAGTTTAATGTGCCATAATACAGCTTAGTATCCGTATTTGGAAGTTAAGCAAAGAAAATTTATACAAAAAACTTTATGTGGTGAATGAGTATTGGAAAGAATGTTACAACACATAGTATCCAGGGAAACGGGACAGATGGTATTAAACAAGAATCTGCTTTGCAGAGGTCTGCCCTACAGTAGCCTGGGCTGCGTTATATCAAAAGAACCCTCCAGTAGAAGGATAAGAAGAAGATAAGACCTTGATATTGAAAAATGTTGCACAGCAAGCACTCAAGATACACTCCAGTAATGCACCTTAACATTTTCTTTAAAAACATTTTCATATTTGGACAATAACACCTAAATGCGTTTGCTACTTTCAACCCTTTCAAGTCTTCCTACTATTTAAACTACTGAATACTACAGAACTGTCAAACAAACAAATCTCTGTGAGTTGTCAACCTTGCTGGATAATTTACAATAGAGCAAGCAAATAACAAGCATAGATTAATCTGAATAATGATTATTTAACTAATAATCATGAATGAGAACTATAAGGCTGTTTCTGAGGTAGGCTTTCTAAGTGAAGGATTGTATGTGGACATTTGGAGTAAAGAAAAAAAGAAAGACATCTTTTCTGGAGTCATTTCAGGTAGCTACTCTCTGAAAAAAGGGTATGGTTTAGGAAAACTTTAGTACAAACAATGTACCCTCAATGGTAGGTTCAATTGTGTACATTGTATCACATTTCCAAGGAAAGGGCACATGTGTATATTTTCTTTAAATATTTTTCATATAAAAAACAAAAAGCTTGCAGTTGAAATGTAGGTCTCAAACTGGTCTTCAGGGACCCCCAGAGGGCCATGAGGTCACCACCCCAGAGAAAGGTGCCTTTTTTCTGAGAGTGTATATCATTACTTTCAACAACTTAAAGATACCAATAACATACACTCTGCTTTTCTTGCCTCTGTACACAGCAAATTACATTAACTCTAAAAAAGACACGTTGAAATGGCTGAATTTCCTTTACATTGAACCCGTACAAGCTACTTCTGCAACTAAGGGAAAATATTCAAAATCCTGTGAAAATCAGTCATCAGAAACATACCGTCCACTCCTGGCCTCAGACAGATCAAGAAGTGCCTAATGGCAGGTCTGAAGTCTTATATGGTCCTGAGCATCTGCACTTCTGGTCCTTTACGCTGCCTGATGGCACAGCTGGGAGTGAGAAAGGAAAACACATTTATTACATAAGCAGTTCGACTTAACAGGGATCAGGCCTGAACCTTGAACTCAGGGATTTGTCAACAATGCTCCCTGAGAATGACTGGAATGTTTTGAGCCTGTTCCATCCAATTTGTTGCCACAAGAACAGACTGGAGTTTGTCTTGCAGTACATTAACAAGCCACAATTGTTTGCCTATTAGAGCGCTCAAGCTCCATGTCAGGGGTAAAGGGTGAGGACTCTGGGGAGTAGGACTAAAACAATATCTGAAACTGTGTGCGGGTGTATTAGTGAAAAGGCCCACCAAGGTGCTTCACATGCAGCAGACAACAGCTGGATCTTATATTTATCCACTCTAAATAGTACGTCAAAACCCACACTGTCCCAACTAGAAGCCCTGTCCATGACAAGACACTACAGGAGGTCCTCAAGTTACGACACAGATCCATTTCTACAACAGTGATGTAACCCGAATTTATGCTTATAACAGTCCAAAATGGCGGAGGTAAGCATACTGGGGCACCCAGCACTCCCTTACTCATATGATGCATTACTGCATATTCGGCATATACTGTGTATTCTTCCGCCATGCACAACAAAATTAGTTATGAGTGCCATAAACTCGAAATGTCGTATGTCGAGGCCGTCGTAACCCGAGGACCCCCTGTATTATAAAGCATTTGCTCTTAGACAATCAAACTTGATAAATGTTACTAGAGCCCAGTTGTAAAACCTTTTACACTTCTTTTACACTTGTCAACTTCATTTTACATGTTTAAAATGTTCTAATAGTAAAGATGTGTCAAATAATTACCACTTACCAATGGGGCAGCTGATGGCCTGGTGGTTAGGGAATTGCCCCTGTGATTGGAATGTTGTCAAACCCCAGGACTGGCAATGGCACTACTGAAGTACCCTGGGGTGAGGGAACATCCCCACATACCGGGCGCTGCGTTCCTGACTGCTTCAGTTGGTGAGTAGGTAAAATTCAGAGAAGAATTTCACACTGTTCATACTGTGTGTTCATGCGAGACAAAAATGGCCACTTTACACTTAGTCAAGAAATACATAAATATTAATACAATATTTTGATCAGATTACATAATGACCCAAAGATGCCAAAAGACAGATGCCAATAATACAGAAGCGAATTCACGGCCATCAGTGTCTGTGTTTAGCAATGTATTTAATATGAATATGAAGAACCAAGTTCATTTCCCATTGATGATTTAGTGCTCAAATCACTGTTTTAAACCAAATGGCGCGCTTGGAGCCATGAGGATGAGGATGAGGACCTGGGGTTCTGCAGGGGCGGGTGGATTGACGGATCCCCGATTATACCTCCGGAGCATATTGTGGGCCCCCTCGGCCCTGGCTCGTCCGCGGAGGAGCTCCATGCAGACGTAAGAGGCGTGGGGTCCACAGGAGTAATGAGGTTGATTATTTAAGTTTAGTTTGAGTGGACCTTAGTGTCGGTCCACCGTCGCCCTGGCTTTGAGTGTTTTTCCTTTTCTCTTTTTGTCTGTAGTTCTGGCCCTCGTGCTTTTGATTTTGTTTAGTTTCTATGAATGAATAAAGAAAGAAATTTGAATCACTTTGACTATGCCTGGTGTATGTGTGCTTGTGATCAGTGCATGGAGTAGGAGGCAAGCCGTGACAATACTCATCTTTAAAAGTTTAGTGATGGTTGACTGTTACTATGCTGTTGTAGACCACCCGAATCAGCACTGAATAACTTCTACAAAGGTATGTATTACGAAGGAAATATATTCTGTACTACCACTGAAATATAGTCTGTACCACCACTTAAATACAGTCTGTACTACCACTGAAATGTAGTCTGTACTACCACTGAAATGTAATCTGTACTACCACAGAAATATAGTCTGTACCACTACTGAAATATAGTCTGTACCACCACTAAAATATAGTCTGTACCACCACTAAAATATAGTCTGTACTACCACTGAATTGTAGTCTGTATTACCACAGAAATATAGTCTGTACCACCACTGAAATATAGTCTGTACCACCACTAAAATATAGTCTGTACCACCACTAAAATATAGTCTGTACCTCCACTGAAGTATAGTCTGTACTACCACTGAAATATAATCTGTACTACCACTGAAATATAGTCTGTACCACAGCTGAAATAGTCTGTGCTATGACTGAAATATAGCATGCCATACAGCTTAATCATGTTGAAATACATGAACATTGTGCTATATTAGCTTTTTTGGCAGTAAAAACCACAAGAAAGGAGCCAACTTTGTTCCCCATATAAACTATTCACACAAGGAGCTAATTATTACTCTAGCAATGCAAAGGAGGAAATGAGGCAGTACTTCAATATCTGCATATAACAACTGCATTTCATTAATATTCAATAGGGCTGGACAATCTTGTTGGGGCATTGCTGAAACTTCAAATGTGAAAGTTAAAATGCATAATGAGTGAGGATCCAAGGTAGATGTTAATAAACGTGCACATCAAAATTAAAAAGGCCAACAGCATGAAAACAATTAACAAACACCATATGGAGTAGCCTCATTGTGTCACAGAGTAGACAGGAATTGGACTGACAGGTCGCCCAGTGTTGCGTGAGGGAAGAGCCCAGTCGCGGATTGGCATGAAGGGGCTGGCGAGCTCATGCTGTTTGCTCTGTGAATGCTCCAGCCAAGGAGTGAGGATTCCCACCAGGAATCAGCATTCACACACGCACACAGAGGGGTATATAGACTTTGGGAGAGGGTTTGGGGGCTGAAAGTACTTACAGTACCGCTGAGTTGAAACTTGGCTTCTAGCCAGGTTGGGACCCATTGACTGAGTGCCAACTTACTGTTTATATACCCTGCCGTGAGTCATTTCCCACGCCCCTGGGACGTCACATGGCTGGTGTGTGTGACAGTACCCCCCAAACCAGGGCCAGCACCTGCCGGACCCGATGGACAGGATAACCGACGACGGTAGTCCCAAATGAGGGCAGGGTCCAGGATGTGCCACCCAGGAACCCACGACCGCTCCTCCGGACTGTAGCCCTCCCAGTCAACTAGATACTAGGTGCCACGGCTGCGGCAGCGCGAGTCGAGGATCCGCCGAATGGTGTGGACAGGACCACCATCAATTATCCATGGCGGAGGGGGAGCCGGAGCCTGGGGAGACAGAGGGGAGAAAAAAAACAGGTTTTAAACAGGACATATGGAATACTGGGTGTATTTTGAACTGGAGCCGAAAGGTGACAGGGTTGAGTCGGTGGTTGATGCGGAAGGGTCAGATGAATCGTGAGTTGAGCTTGGGGGAGTCGGAGGCGGAGGTTCTTCGTGGAAAGGTAGACCCTGTCACCTACATGGAACAGTTGTCCTGGGGGGTGCCGGCGGTGGTGTTGTTCTGTATATCTTGTGTTGGCTCGGAGGATGGACTGGCGCGCTTGGAGCCAGATTCGCCAGCACCGGCGGACCAACTGGTGGGTGGATGGCACCTCCACCTCTGGCTCCTGGTGTTCAAAGACCGGGGGTTGGTAGCCATAGCACACCTCGAAGGGGCTGAGTCTGGTGGCCGAGGAGGTGAGGAGATTATGTGAGAGCTCAGCCCAGTCAAGGTAGCATGCCCAGGAGTGCTGCCGATCAGCCATGAAGCAGCGGAGGAAGCGCTCCAGCTGTTGGTTGGCTCGCTCCATCTGACCATTGGTTTGAGGGTGGTACCCGGATGAGAGGCTGGCGGTGGCACTGATCAGACGGCAGAAGGCACCCCAGAATTTGGAGGTGAATTGGGGCCCTCTGTCCGAGATGACGTCCTTGGGTAACCCATGCAGTCGGACGACATGCTCAATTTTGTGGGGAGTCCGGTAAGCGCCACCAGGTGCACGGCCTTGGAAAAGCGGTCAATGATGGTGAGGATAGTGTTCTTGCCTTCGGAGGTGGGCAGGTTGGTGATGAAGTCCAGGGTGATGTGTGACCAGGGCTGGCGCAGCACGGGGAAAGGCTGAAGGGTGCTGGAGGTCGGTTGGTTGAAGGTCTTTGCCCTGGCACACAATGCGCATGCCTGGACATACTGTTTGGTGTCAGTGGCCACTGAGGGCCACCAAAAGGGCTGCTGCAGGAGGTTCTGAGTCCGGGACACTCCGGGGTGGCCAGTGAGGGCGGAGGAGTGGGCCCATTGGAGGGCTTCGGATCGCAGGGCCGTGGGAACATACAGGCATCCCCGCAGAGTGTTCGCTGGTGGTGGATCCAAGGCGTGCCCCTGGCGGATGCGATCTTCCAACCCCCACCGGAGTGGAGCCAGGATGAGTCGAGGCAGAAGGACAGGCGCAGGGTCCGTCCGGGGGTTCTCTACTTGGTGTTGCCATGAGAGTGCGTCTGTCTTAGTGTTTTTGGATCCCGGACGGTATGACAGGTGGAAATTAAACTGTTCAAAGAACAGAGCCCACCGCGCCTGCCGAGGGTTTAGTTGTTTAGCCTGCTGAATAGTGACCAGGTTCTTGTGGTCGGTCCAGACGATGAACGGGTCACTGCCGCCCTGGAGCCAGTGACGCCATTCCTCCAGGGCCCACTTGATGGCCAGCAGCTCTTGGTCCCCTACACCGTAGCGCTGCTGGGTGGGGTTGAATTTCCTGGAGAAGAAGCCGCATGGATGCAGCTTCTGGTCTGGACCCCGTTGTGAGAGGACGGCGCCTACGCCCACATCGGAGGTGTCCACCTCAACAAAGAACGGCTTCACGGGGTCTGGATGAATGAGGATGGGGCAGTGATTAACAGGGAGCAGAGACGATGAAAGGCTTGGATGGCAGGAGGGTCGAGCTTGAAGGGTCGGAGAGTGGGTTTGGTGAG
>JBBJLS010020910.1:0-15150 GCA_037577275.1 Bryconaethiops microstoma
AGGGAGACTGTCCCCTGTAGTTAGGGAATGGAAGTCGCTTTGGATAAAAGCGTCTGCTAAATGCCGTAAATGTAAAATGTAAATATGATTGTTACTTTCTCTGTATTTGTAACTAATGGTTGACACCCAGAATGAGACCTGGAAGTTGAAGTGAAAACACGGACTAATTCACTGCAGTCCGCAGGTGAATCTCTCATTCACAGCAGCTCTCTATGCTGGTTACTTGAAGTCTGTGGACTTGTTCTGACAGGTTCTAACTGTTGTCCTGCCCGGCCCTGCTTCCTCAAGCAGTCATCATTGTCAGCATTAAAGCCTAGTGAGGCTACATTCTCTCACACGCAGGCCATTTTTTTAGTTAACGACCAGTCTCATTGTTATGAAACAGAACATGTTTCAGATGATCCACCATCTATAGTTTCTGCAAGTTTTTATGTGGGGTTAAATTTGCATATGAGCCATCTGTTCAAGGCCTTTGGTAATTTTTTAAAGCCCTGTCTAGAACATCATGTGAATGGTCAAAAGAAACATTCAAATTTTCTTTAACTGATCTCTCTGGGAGAGCATGTTTCTCCAGCAGTGTGCATTCCACCACATTCCTCAACTTCATTCAGATGTGGAAATTCTGTCTTCAGTGAACCTTTGCTTATAAAGAAAACGGTTTTCATGATGTTAGCCGTGCTGTTGATATCAGACTGTTCTAAACAGAGTTCCATCTTGCATTTGTGCACAGCCTTCACCTCATTTTTGGCCTTGCTTTCTTTGATATCCTGCTATTACATTCATTTAATCCCATAGATCTCTTTCTGTTTGCACAACAAGTTGACACAGAGTTAGTGTTTCTCCCTGTTCAACGTCTCCTGTGGTGTCCGCATGTGTTAGAAAAAGAACGCTATGTTTTGTGGACTTGGACTGGGGCAGTCTGGCTACATCGCTGACCTTGAGTGGAATTTTATAGCAAACATCATATATTATTTGTTAAAGGCATTGCTGGTGTGTATCATCTTTCAAACTAGTTGTCAGGTCGAGCAAGGTGCAGAGTGTTAAAGGTTTCAGCCTGAAGTGGAAGAGTATTTATGTTCTTTATGTTCTGGCCTTTTTTCAATCAAAACATAAAGCCAGTGTCCTTAGCTTCTGAAGTCACTGATATTGGAGATATATCTCTAAAGAGGTACATTATTAAGAGATGGTGTAATACTGAAATCAAGGTTTTACTGTGCATTTGGCAGACCAACAGATTATTTCATGATATAGGTGTATTGTGTTATAGTTGTTTTACTGAAGTTTTGCTTATGTGTACAATATTAGTTGTAGGTGTATTGTTAGTTTTAAGAAGTTATTGGACAATAAATACTGCTTGTCCTAGTCCCCTCTCTCCCTCTCTCTCTCCCTCTTTCTCTCCCTCTCTCTCCCTCTCCCTCTCCCTCTCCCGTAGACTGTAATCAATGACAAGCTCTCATGTTTGCTCTTTTTATATCAGTTCTTCTAATGTCTGTGTACTTTTTTCCTCTTTCCTCTCCATTCATTTGTTAGTCTTCGTCTGGAGTATTTTTTTTTCCCCTTTGCTTTCTACAACAATAGCGTCCTCCAGTTGACCATGTTCAGAGGCCGAATGAGCTGTTTGTACTTCAGCACTTTAGTTGTTGGGAGGGTTGGGAGCTCCCTTTATCTGGAAATTAATGCAGGCAGTATTTGCATTTCATTTGCATATAGCCCCTGCAGGCTGTTTGGAATGGCAAGAGGCTAAATTCCATATTTATTACCCTAGTCTTAACTAGTTTTCTATTTTACGCCATTTGCCTCTCATTTGCATGGGCTTGGCTTGACTGGGAATTTGGGGTTCAATGACCTAAATTGTTTTAATTCTTGAGAACGGAGAAAGCAACCCTTGATTATTATTAATTAAATTAGGCCACTTGAATGCAGCCACAAATATACGTTGGGACATTAAGTGAGCAGAAGGATCTGAACCGATCCCAGTGAAATCTCGTATAGTATATTATGCTTGTGTTAGTGCTGTTGCACCATGAACTAGTGTGTGGTATATCTACAGAGAATTCATTACTTATTAATCTCCCACCATGGCCAGTGTGAAGAATAGTCACTGAGGCTTCAGACTACATACAGCCTTAAGAACACGCTTATGAGTAAAACCTCTTTGCGTTACACACACTTAAATGAGCTTTTCCAAAGAGAAAATACTGCTTGTTAAATCTTGTGAAATGTGAATTAGGAAATGTGTTGTGGCAGGGATTACAGTTGGCACAACTACAAGGAAGCAGTGTGGAGCAGTAGGAGTGAATATTCCCCTGTGACCTGAACCTCACTGGCAATGATTCGGCTTGGAGAAAAAGACTTTTCCACTTACCACTCAAAGGCTTTGTCTCTTTGTTTTGTTTTCCGTGCCACGGGTGCGCTTGTGGCAGCTGCAACAGTATCTGTACATTAAAGGTTCTAAAGGTTTCTGTATACATCTGGAAGAGTATCAAAGAGTGGCCTCAGCACACAGCTAGGCATCTATATATTCCCTCGAGGTACACTCATTCTCGCATACCTACTGGACTATTCAAAAGTTTGAACTCTTGGTTGCAAGTATATAAAGGCTTTCAGTTTAAAGACATCTTCGTCTAATGGCTTATACTTCAAAGCTTGAAATTTGATTCTGAGACAAGTATAAATAGTGAGATTAATGCCTGAGTGTATTTCCAAAACAGAAAAAATGTAAATTCTTTGTCAGCAGCCAACAAGTGTTTGGCATATGTGGAGCACTTTGAGTGTTCGTAAAGCATCTAGCGTTATTTATTGTGAAACTGCTCCCACTTTGTGGAAAAAAAAATATAAAAGTATAATAAAAAATACTTATGATAAAACTGTTTGGATGATTTATTTTTGGTTTTTTTGGCTTTTATATTTTTCATTTTCTTTCTTTGTCTTTTTCTGCTTTGTCTTTCTTTTGTTCTACTGTCTTTCTGTCTTTCACTTTCCCCCCTGGGGGACCCAAAAATTTTGCTGCAATTCAAAGGCAAATCACTCCCCTCCCCACACCTCCAGCTGCCACTGCTTTTGTACCTGTGGCAGGTGTCTGTACACAGCAGCTGGCTGGAGGGAGGGTCATGTTGAGGCTTTCCTCTGCGGGAGTGGTGCAAGTTTAAACCACCGGCACACCGAAAGCACGCCACACCAGACGGGGCTCTTTGTCCTGGCCCTGCCACCTGGCCATGCGCAGAGAGATTTGAATAGAAGCAAGACTCAAATATTTACCTTTCCCCCCCAGGGCTGCGCAGCTTCACCCATAGATTCAGTGCTCTTTTCACTGCATGCACCATTAAAGCGAACTCTCATCTGTGCCTCCCAGCTCAGGGCTAGCACGAGGTTGCTGCCCTTTGTGCATCGCCTTAGTGCTGACATTCTCCTGCGCACTTTTAAACTTCTTTGACAACTGAAAAATGGCTTGAAAGAGATGTCACTCAGTGCTTGACAGGTGTGACATAGAGATCATGACAACAGAGCCTTACCTGTTTCACCCTGATTTACTTGAATGTTCTGATGCAGAGTGATAAAATCACTTGTTCTGACACCAAAGACACTTCTCACTTTTCTGTCTTGACCCAGTTTGGAAAAAGTGTAAGCTCCGGTCTTTTTGTAAGCCTTAAAAGTCCCTGACCCCAGTACATAATGCAACATGAGATATTCAAACAGTTGCAGCTAATGCTGTGAAAGATGAGCCTATCTTGCACCTGCTGGTAATGTTATCTCCAGTTATTTCTTGCACTTTGTCACAGCCACAATCTTGGTGCTTTGCTGAAGAGGTGATCAGAGAGCATGCTGGGAACTGGTGATTTACCGTTGTGCATGTTGCCCCTAGACCCGTCGCCACGTGCCCTTTTCTGCATCGTGGATTAAATCCCCTCCCCACACTAAACCCGGAAAACATCTTTCTGGGTTTCATCATTTCTGCTGTCACCTAGAGATAGTTGATTGTCATGTTTATTCGAATAAAGATATCTAAACCCAGCCCATAATCAGAAAATTCGTATAAGGCACACGATCGAATACTTCATATATTATCATGCAGTTTTAAATATATTTTGATAGTGTGCTTTTGAGAATGTCAGTACACAACCACCTGGTTTTGCATTTCATTTTAAGCAGAATGACATCTTAACAGACTATACATGGAAATACTTTCAAGGAAAGGATGACAGTCTTGTGTAGTCTAAACTGCAACTTTCTGTAGGTCATTTGGTTGTAATATTAAACTGCATATGCATAAAACACAGATAAATCATTGAAAAACATGTGCACAGATAAATGGCCATTGAATTTTCTGGTAGGGCTCTCCTATTGGGGTACCTACATATAGGAAAAATACTTTAAATTATGTTTTTCTTGTATAAATGTTCACTTATTGTTATATTTAAATTCTTATATAGTGAAAACAGTTATATCCCCAGAGAAGCCATTGCAGAACAAAGCCATACTGGCCATTATCAGAGGATGCAATGAGCACAGATGTGTAAGGGAGTATTGTGGAATCCCTGGTTATAAATCATGCATATGAAAATGGCATTCATTGTTGAAGCTGAGGAAGAGGGCTGTTGCAGAGGATTAGGCTTGAAAGTCTTCCATTGTAGCTTTGCCAAATCTTTTGTGTCTCCAGGTGTTGGACCACCATTATGTTTCAGTCCCCCAGTGTCATTGGACGTGTAGTGCTCGGAAATCAAAAGCGAGATATATTTATTGGGCGGTGGGGGGGAGCTGACAGCCTTATATACCATGCATGGGTGCTGTTTAAGATGGGGATGGTTATCTCTGGTGATGGAAGTCGCTTTGAACTGATTATTTTGATGGCCCAATCGAGATGAAGGACAAAGCCAGGGGAGCAGGAATCCAGCGAGTCCTGACATATGCTAATGGCCCGGCAGTGTCCTGCCCCTGGCGCACCCTCCGACCGCTCCACTGGCCAACAGCTGGTGTCTTTATTTAACACTCACTCTGTTTGCCCAGCCAACTGACAGGAGCACCTTTCATTCAAAACCTCCCTTCTCCACGAATAAAAGCTTGTCGGCACTTTGCAAACAAGAACATAATCACATATGTAATGGCTTTGAAACTACCTGTAAATATTTGCTATGCGTGTTATTGTTGCTTGCCTACAGACATCAGCAGGCTTGATGTTTTATCAAAGGCTTGACAGTTGGTTTCTCTCCCACATTTGTGTTGAAAGACAGTCATCCCAAAGCACTGAGTTGCAGCCGTGCAAAACAAAGGAATAAAGTTGTCAGAGCACAAGTTTTATCTTCGGTCAAAGACTAGCTGCTTGCATGTTTTTTTTTTTTTAAGATAATGTTCAGGAGATCAGAAGATATCTGTTCCATTTGTGTCTTTGAAAGACGATGTAAATTCCAATATCTTGGAATAGGACATAAACTCTCTAAAGAGGAGCTGGAAGATAGTCTTTCTCCCTCTTCTCCCCATTTTTCCTCTCTTCTATTGTCCTGTGACTTTGCTCCTCTAGCTGTCTCTCTTATTTCTTGGACAGAGCGGTCTTCATTAATCTACAGCATGCTAGCCAGTGTTGCATGCTTTGTAACAATCACGCTGCATGTCTTGTAACTAGATTACTTCTAGCACAGACTAAATAATAGAGTGGGTTCTGCCTCTCAGGACCTGATTGCCCTTCATGCTAATAATCTCATCTCCATTTCATCCCCAGCGCTTGGCATGTAACTGCTAAAGTTTGTCCATGAAGCTGCTAACAACGCTTCTTGTTTGACATTGCCGCCTGTTTTTCAGCCGCTTCACTCTCTAAGGCCTCAGACCAAGGAATGCTGCATTCAGGGGCTTTGCAAGCATAAATGCACTTCCAAGGCTTAGATCATGAATTATCTTTGTACATGGATTTGTATGGGAAAGATGCAGTATGTCATTTTTGTTGTTGAAAAAAGAAGTACACATCTGATTGTACAATATTAAATATATTAGAAGAAACTAATTTGTTTTTTATTGTACATTTTTAGACAGATCTAGGGGATAAAAGCTTGATTAAAAATGAACAATGTAGTTTTAGCGTGTCAACAGACCGTAGCCTTGTTCTTGGCTTTGTTAATATGTAAACCCCTCAGTGACGGGTCTTTTTCTGTGCCTTTTTCTCCTCGTCCTTCTGTATGGCTCACTCTAAATAGCCACTAATAGCCAATCTTAATGACATTTTTGTAGGCACATTCATAATGGCATGTAGATCCTTTTTACTCAATATCAAATAAATAAATAAACTACGGCATGTTTTGTTCTGATTCTAATTTGTCAAATTAGTATTATCTTAAATGACCATTGCAATATAATTGTAACTACAACTTACATCCATCTTGCTCTGACACTTACACTGGAACCTAAAAAAACTTTTAGTGCTTGATGAAAATCTGCACATTTAGTGTCATGGGCGATCTCCAGGGTGTGGCCTGATGAGTTCTTTGTTTGCAGTTAGTTTTTAAAGAGAGAGTGGTGGTTAGTGATTTGTTTTAATAAATCTTGGATAGACAAATATTTAAGGGCTGGCGCCAAATCGTTTGAGGATTAAATCCTGAAGGCCCACCTCTGATGAGGCCCATGGCTGCTTTTATTCAGATCGTTTGAACCTTGCCTTCCATTTTGAGTCTGCTTGGGGTAATTTTTCTTTGCAAAAAAGCCTGAATGCTGATCTTTTAAATATTTGGATTTTCATTTCAATGTGTATTGTTTATAGCAAATCTACTAGTAAATTTCAAAATCATATGTGATCTATGTACTTTTTTCCTTATTTTAATATCAAAGAAGAGCCATTTATCTTGGGCCAGCCTTCATTGATTGCGTCTTTCTAAGCTCCTAGATACCCAGAACCTTTTCAGGCTGAGTGAGTTTCATTTTAGGCTGTGGTTGAAAATATCATATAGCATTCGTCGTTACAGCTTTACTTTAATCCAAACTAACATGGATTCGTTTAAAAAAAAAATTAAAAAAAAAAAAAAAAAACATTACCAACTAAGTCTTTCACAGTGGCCTCCGTTCAAGCTTTAAAGTTGGAAATGTTTAGAGGAGACCTCGCTTAAAGATACGCTGTCATACCCTGGTGGGTGTGCAGTTTTATCCTAGAATGATTTATGCAAGCTGGGTATGAAATTAAGGGTTTTGCTGGAGCAGTGCTCTCTGATCTCAGCCGTTTTTTTGGGTTTGGGACAAAGGCCCCCCGTATAAGCTGCTTTCTGATCGCCACAGGGAGGCAGATAGTTTTGTCAGTGACAGCATTAGTTCTCCTAGCACAACAGCATTGGTGCAGAGACGCTGAAAATGCATTTTCATTCACCATTTCTCTGAATAGCAGATGGCTTGTCAGGAACCTTTGCTGGAAAAACAAGATTTTATTTGATTTATTGTCCTTTCCTCTTCTGACTATGTAAATTGCCTGTTGTCACAGCCTCCCATGAATCCATTACTAATTTCAGACTTGTATTCATTAAATATTCAACTGCTATAAAACAAGCCAAGTGTGGTAGAGAGCTGTTTTGACAAAGTAGCCTATTGTGCCACTCCCAGTTACTTAAAATCTCCCTACAAAAAGATTGACTCACAGTAAGCAGTAGCATCACAGCACCCTCCTTGTGCAAACTTATTTTCAATATGTTCTATAGTGCTTTGTATATGCTAAAGTTCTGTTGGTCTTTGTAATTTAACAATTCTGTGTTCACTGGTAATTCTGTTTTTTAGCCTGCTTTCACAATGTGTTGGTGTTACTCAGCCTGTAACTGAAATGATCCATTTGAGGATTCCCAGCATTCATTGTTTATGCTGTACTTTTGTCCAAGTGAATATGGTGCCATTTTCTAGAAAGTCTTGCCATGGTGGCCTTACAGCGTGGATCAATACTTTTGCATGTCTCACTTGTCCTTCTTTGACTGATGAAACTGATTCACTGAAAAATTGATTGACTGAGTTGATTATTTTTTTAAATGAACAACTGTAAAGAACTGCTTTGGAAAAATGAATTAAACTTAATCAATAATGCCAGGAAATGTAGGACATTCATGTGAACAGTTCTTTCACTTCCTGGAGTCTTTTGAGATGTGAAGGTCAGGGCTGTTGGTGTCACAAGTCGTCTTTGATTTTGTCGACTTTGTAGTCATATTTGTGACTTAAGTCTGACTAGTCTTCCTCAAGTCATGTGACTTAAGCCTACACTTCTGCTATGCACTATCCAGTTTTGTAACAATGTTTATAGTGTGATTTGGGCATAGTTGAGAAACTTATAAATGCCAATCTTTGCAACTCTCATTGAGAGAATCCCAAGCTATATAACATAAGTAACTAATGCCATCAGAAGTTATGTGCTATTACTTTCATTTCAGTGCCACAAGGGAATGTAATGATATTTAATGTTGCAAAAGCACTGCAGTTTGTTTTTTAGTCTTGCCAACTGTCCTAAAAAAGATGTTAACAGTCACAGAAATGCACTGAAACCTTAAATACCGTCTCAGGCCAGGCTTGCAAATGCTTGAAAATTGTTCAAGGTTATAAGGGCCATTAGAAGAGACATGGGAACCATCTTTGATGCCACTTGTCCACTGGGATTCAAATTTATTCTCTTTTGGTTCTCTTTCAAGCATTGGTTCGGTATCTCACATGTGAGTATGCCTCCCCGCGTATCCCTCAGAAGTACATTATAACGACGTCTGACGCACCAGGGCCAGCCCCCTACGTTAACAGCTGCCCGTGCGGACTAGCATCATTCAATTACCTCTTCTCGCTCAGAAGCAACATCGCTGATACTGCTAAGGTTCTATGCTAACTGTCCACAGAGTTGAGCTCACCACTTGTCCACTGCTCACCACTTTCCTGCCACTTTTTGTCCACTGGGATTCCAATTTATTCTCTTTGGTTATACATGATCAAGTGTGAAACAAGAATGTAGAGAATAGTACTGTTGTCAATATTTTTCTGTGTTTATGAATGAGCTGGGCTTTTGTCCTGCACTGTTACAGTTGCCCCTGAGTGATTATGGTTGTGTGTATTTAAGGAACTTTTGACTGACAGCTGTTGCATTTATTAAGGCTGATATGCTGAAGGGTGAATGGGTGGATGATGGATGTGCAGGGGCTGCTCTGGTAGTGATGGGGGGCCTCTAGCCAGGCGCAAAGCTGTCTGAGACGAGGTTCGCCAGCCTCTTCTCCAGCCTGCCTCCACCGCTGCTCTGCTTCGCCTTGCCTCGCCTCGCCTGGCCGCCCCGGCAGCCCAGGCCTGCGGCTGTCACATCCTGTTTGTTTAAGTGGGCCAGCCACTGAGCCATGGGCACAACTGCAATCAACAATCATTAGAGAGCTGTTCACTCGGCACCTCTGCCACAGGCAGGCACAGCCCCACACAGCAAGGACTGCTGTGTTTCTCCCTGAAACGTAACTGCTCTGGGCGCTGTGCACAAAGCTCACTTGGTGGTTGCACACATTTATTGCACATTAAATGTATAAAGCATTTCTATTTTTTTGGACAGGATATAGAGTCTTTTGGTTGTCCATGACAGAAATAAACTAGGGACTCTAATTGAAGAGTTTTTAGTGAGGTAGTTAGGTTCAATACACTGAATATTACTTATAACTGGTTCCAGGACTGCACTGGACAGTAGAATATATTTTTTTAAAGAATCTAGTGCAGATAATAAACTGTCCATTGTTCTTGTCAAATAAACATTCCTCACTTATGTAGATCAGATTCAGATGGTTGACTTTTTACCATGTGCTTTACACAGTGATTTGTTGTATTGTATATTTTGTCCCTGATATATATTGTTATACTTCTTGTTCATGGTCTGTGTAGTCTCTTGAGGATCATCCCGTCAACATTGAATTAGACTAGTTATTTTGAATGACATTTTCCAAGCAACCTTGTGAATTGACTCTTGGATAGCCAAACTTAACAACATATGTCACACATGGGCCCTAATCCCATCTGTTCAGAAGTATGTTTATTTTAAGAATCTGAGGAATATTTGCCACATGGTCCTCATTTGTTTTCAGTTCATCCAAGTTCGCTAACTCCTAGGCTCATTTTTTTTCATTGACTGGAAAAATAATTTTAAGTTGGCAAACAGCACTGTAACAGGCATCTGGTCTAGTGCATTAATTGCGTACGCTTTAAATAAATTCTGGATATGGGAACAGCAAACTGGAACGATCTCACCGCCTGGAAAGGCTCCTCACACAAATGAAACTCATCGATCTTGTTAAACTGTTTCTAGCTACATGGTATACCAAGACAAAACACATCACCTTTTGTTATGATTTTCAGATGAACAAATGTGAGAAACTGCATGAAACCTTTGGTGGACTGTATGCCTTTTGTTCTGGCCAGAGAAAGTGAATAGGCCTTGACACCAAGATTGTCAGAGTCAACATTTATTGGTTTAATGACTTGACTCTGTAATGACCTAGTTTTAGGCATCATTGAGCTGCTGAAAATGTTAATTAAGCTTTATTGCAGTCTATGGGCATGAGCATTTCTGATTGCCTGACCCAGCGCTTTTTTGCCACTTAATCCCATATGCCTGCAGCATGAAGAGAAATAGGCTTATTAGTTTTAATATGCTGTAAGTATGAAGCATTATGGGTCAGGACATCCTTGACTTTGTTTTCTGAATTGCTGCACCCTCACCAACCTTTTTTTTTCCCGGCTACTCCTGTCTTTCCCAAGGTCATGGGGGATCTGTGCGACTGGATGAGAGATGAGGTCTGGGGGGATGGGAGGCTGTTAGGGTGAGAATAGTGGGAGTGCAGGGTAGCACGAAAAGTGGGTCATGCTCTCTATGAAGTATTGGGAACCTGTGGAGCAACCCTAAGCAGACCCCTGCCAGGTCTCGCTTAGAAACACTTCATTTTTATGTTCAGATGGGAAGAAGCACAGGGAGAGAATGGATATCGGAGGAGTACGAGAGGTTGGAAGCTGACTTCAAGCTGGTGGACCTGGTGCCTCTTTCATCATGAGTGCATAAGGACAATGGAAAATTGCCAACATGGGGATATTTATGGGCACATTCCAAAGCATGTTTATGTATATGTTCGTGATCAATAACCCAGCAACCCAGAGGGAGCGTCAGAGAAATGCATGTGAAAGATTTGAGACTTGTAGAAACAGCTCAAGAGGGCGACTCCCTAAATTCCTTCAGAACAGTAAGCATTTCTAGAAGGAAGGAACTGAAATGACTGAAAAGTGGGGAAAAAAGCCACCCAGGTATATCTGAGGCCTTTTAGTCTTCCAGTCTGTAATCAGGTCATTAACATGCTCTCTGAAGATTCTGCTCTGTCTTTGGAGATGTAAAAACTAATTGCAGCTTGCTTTCTGAAATGACTGTGGAAATAACATCCTGGCTTAAATGGTGTGGAAACAGTGCACATAAGGGAAACAGAGTTTGAGGATTGCCTAGTAGCTAATGTTGATAATATCTAACACTCAGATGCGACATGAGTTCTTTTCAGAACTTTCCTATTCTGTACATTTCTTGGGGAAAATCAACTAATGCTTTCTCATCATTTTAAAATGGTGCCAAGGACAAATAAACAAAACTTTTCCAGGGACTTCCATATATGAAATGCATGTCCCTGTAGGTCTGTTTGTAAATGTGATTCAATGAAGTCTATGGTGCAAGGCTGTTTCAGTTACTGTAAAGAATCAGGCCTCACTCTGACACAGTTGTCAGAACACATTAGGCGGTCATGGTGTTACTGCCATTCCTTAATTGCTCTGCGCTTAGAGTTTCTTGCTGCTCTTGTTCTCGCCATTCTAAGTGGAAATTTCATTACACACCAGGCAAGTAATCAAGCCCCAGGTTGTTTTTTCAAATGATACAGTATTCGGGTGGTTCTTTGCACTGCAGGCATCCTCTGCTGGGTCTGTAAGTTTGTCCAGGTCATATTTGATCTTGAGCAGTTTTGAGCTTTTGAGTGTTTTGTGCCAGAAATGAGCTCTTGCACATTGTTTTTGAGTAGGTTAGCGTGTCAGACTTTTGTAAGGCAGGGAGGATGTACGGGTAGACGAACAGTGATTGAAGAGTGGCACAGATAGAAATATCATGAATAAAATAATATTAGGTTTATGCTTTAGAGATGGCATATACTAAAGAGTTCTCACTTGACTGTTTGCTGCTGAGTTGTCACTGACAGAGTATGTAAAAGGAGTGAAGCGGCAGTAATTTCCTCTCTGCGTTCAAAGCGTTCTGTAATCACTTGGGGTTTTGATCATTTCCATTCTCCACTCAGTCATCACTCACACAGAAGAGAAAACTCAATTTTTCAACCCTGCAATGTATTTTTTTCATGTAATCTTTAATGCCTGACAAGGTTCTTTTCATTTAATTGAATCAGTTCTATAATTAATAATGGTAATCAAATAAATCCATAGTTTAACATTTCATGCTACTTTTCTGTTTGAATAATACTATTATCGTGTGACCTTCAATTTTTTTAATACAGCAGCCTTCCTTATTATTGGCACTGTTTTAAGTTTAAGTGGGGAAAATGTAATTTAATAAAACATGACTTGAAAACTGTAGTTGATCTGTAGATGAGTAATATGAAGCAACCACACATGCACAAAACATCACAGCCACAATTAACTATTTATTAATATTAGTAGCTTTTTTTTTTTTCCACAAGAAAACAGTAATGGGTCTTTAGAAAATAATTGTAGTTTACTTCACTATCATGATATTGGTTAGAAAAATATACATTAAGTAATTGTCTTATGCATTAAGTAATTGTTCAGTCCTTGCAAATGCTGCATTTATGAATGTCTAATTGCGGGAGTCATGGTGCTCATGCCACGCATAGTATGTCTGAAACAAGCCTTAACTCTTGGGATGGACTGGTTTTCGAGGGATCTTAGGGTGAAAAAGAATGCTGCCATTCTGAAATGTTGCTCCTCACTCTTGGAAAAATCACATAAATTGGCTGTTATATTGAGAAGACTGACTTACAGAGTTAATGTGGCAGGACAGGACAGGTTCTTAGCATGCATACTCCAGATCAATAATAGAACCAATATGAGATCCCCTCTTCTGTCTTCATGTATCAGCCTGTACTGCTATAGTGTTAATATACAGAGCAAGACCTTGCTGCAGGTTTATGGGAAGAGTTGACCAGGATCAACAACCTGCATGCATACACATCCACCTACACGTTTGATTTACGTAAGAGGTTTTCAGGACACCAACCGCTGTATATCACATAAACAAATTGACATTGTGTGCCAATGGAGTTGGACCTCGGCTCCGGCGAGGGGACACCGGGGAGTAATAGCAGCGGCAGACTTGCAATCAAATGGGGGACAAAGAGCTTTCATAAAGTACGACTTTAATCCGTTTTTATTATTGCTGTAAATTATGGCTGATGGCTAGCGTTGCCTGCTGCAGAAATTCATGAATTTTAAAAGGGCTGAGGAGGAAGGCTGATGTCATATGCACAGAGATGAAAAGAGAGGGACGGCCTAATCTCAGGTTTGTCTCTCCCCTGGGTGACCTCCGTATGTACTAACGTAGGGGTCAATGCCGAGATGCTTTTTTCTCATGAATACGTTCCACCCCACCCCCTCATGTGGCAGGGTGCATTATCCTGCTGAAAGGGACCACTGCCATTAGGGAATACTGCTGCCATGAAGGGGTGTACTTGGTCTGTAGGTAGGTAGTTTGTGTCAAAGTGACATCCACATGAATGCCAAAACCCAAGGTTTTCCATCAACACATTGCCCAAAGCATTACACTGCCTTTGCCAACTTGCCTTCTTCCCATAATTCATCCTGGTGCTGTCTCTTCCCCAGGTTGGTGAGACACACACACCTAGCCATTTACATGATGTAAAAGAATATGATTAATCAGACAAAGCTACCACCTTCCATTGCTCCATGGTTCAGATCTGATACTCACATGTCTCAGTGTAGGCATTTTTGGCATTGGACAGGGAGACCTGTGTGCTCATGACCCTGTTGCTGGTTCACTGGTTGTTGTTCCTTCTCCACTTTTGGTAGGTGCCAACCTCTCTATACCAGAAACGCCTCACAAGAACTGCCAGTTGTTTGGCGCTCTGACCCAGCCATCCAGCAATCATAATTTGGTCTTGTCATGGTTGCTCAGATCCTTGAGCTTTCTCATTTTTCCTTCTTGCAACACATCAACTTCAAGATTCATGATTTTTTATTTGTCACATACCCAGTTATACAAGTACAATGTGCAGTGAAATGTACCCCAAATCACACCCAACACTGTGCAAATTTCCAAAATAGATAACCTCGGATTACTTAAAGGAAGATAGGAAAAGAAAGGAAAATAAAATAATAGACTAAAAATAAAATAAAGTGTAGTATTTTTCAGGAGCTGCCTGCTGTTTCATAAGCAGAATGTATTTTTGTATGTGTTTTTATGCAGTGCAAGTATAACCATGAAACAGGTCACCTATGTAAGTGAGTGGAAGTATAGAATAAAAGGCAGCTGTTAAGTTTTTCAGGGGAGTTCAACTTGGCCCATTCTGTTTAATAAGAACGATTCCCTCCTTCTAAATAATAGCTGGAATGGCTTGTAGCACGTGGAGAGCATATGTTTCCTAGGCTCCTCTTAAGTACCATCTATGGAGCCATCTACTGCAAGGAAAATGGGGCAAGCGAATTGAATGGAGAATAGGGACCCTTTGGTTGGCAGTGGGGCCCAATCCCAGCTGGCTAGCACATTTGTGTGTGCCCCCATGTTGCAGATTAACTCTACTGTGTGTGTCCCCGTATGTGCAGGATTGTTTTGATTCAAACAGCATCCGTCTTCTCGAGTATGTTGCGGTCCCAGGATGAGGAAGATGGGGGGGCGATGGGGGAGTACATTGATGCTCCTGATGCCATGGGGCTTCCTATGTGCAGCCGCGCACACTTGCTCGCACCTGTGCACCGTGCTGTCTCTGACACACATGCGCGCACTCACACACATGCATGCATACACACACACACACACACACACACACACACATGCATACACACACACACCCATCCGTCATCTCATGTCATTTCAACTTATATTGCTAACTTCTATGGTTTGAACATAATTGAATATGATACAGTACGTCCCTTTCACACACATCTCCTCCATCCATTCAAATC